>BLSH010135249.1:289043-302952 GCA_018402905.1 Glandirana rugosa
TAAACAGATGTACTTAATAAAGTGGCCAGTGAGTGTGTATATATATATATATATATATATATATATATATATATATATATATATATATAGTTACATATATACATAGTTAATCTAGTTCAGTGGTTCTCAACACCTGTCCTCAGGACCCACCAACAGGCCAGATTTTAAGTATTACCTTGGGGAGATGCGGACTAGAATACTGCAATCACTGAGCAGCAAATGATATCACCTGTGATGTATTTCAGTTATCCTGCAAACCTGGCCTGTTAGTGGGTCCCGAGGACAGGAGTTGAGAACCACTGATCTAGTTGAAAAAATACACTAATCCATCCAGTTCAACCAACACAGAAACAAAAAACACACAAATATGAATCCTCCATATACAGTACACTATCTTATACCCACAGTTGATCCAGAGGAAGGCAAAAAAAAAGTAAAGCAACCAATTTGCTCCAGTGGCGGGAAAAAATCCTTCCTGATCCCCCAAGAGGCAACTGAAAACTGAAAACTGAAGTACTGCATACATATGTACAGTAAATTGCAGCTTGAACTACTGAGGTCTATGATCAAGCTTCTTTCTCACTTTAAATATAGTTGCAATTGGCAGTAGACTTTCCTGGCACCTTTTTATGTATTTATCCATTGGTTCTTAGTTGCTTTAAAAAAATAAAAAAAAATAGAGAGAGAGAGACATAAGCTTGTTCATAGAACTCAGTAGTTCAAGCTGCAATTCAGAAACACAATTGAACTGTCCCATCCTCCTACCCATTCCCTGTGACTTCAGTAAATATTTAAAAAAAAACTAAGTTTAATTAGCAAATTGGATCATAGTTTGATGGGTTTTTTCGCCTTCCTCTGGATCAACTGTGGGTGAAGGATTGTATATGGGATTGTATGATATTTTTCAGTATTTTTTTTTTTTTTATTGGTTGAACTAGATGGACTGTTGTCTTTTTTCAACCTGACTAACTATGTAACTGTTACCATTTTCCTTTAAACCAGTTTTTTTTTTAATTATTTTATATTGTTTGTTTATCACATCTATAATACTCCTTAGATGAAAAACTATTTCCTCCAAAATTGCATAAACAAGAGATAATGCTTCAATTAACAGTGTGCTAATGGATTTCAGCAGCAAACGATCGTCCTGGCACATCAAGCTCGATTTCTGTCTTTCAAGTTGAATCTCCCAGCCGATTGAGTGATGTTGGCCCAGCTGAACCATCTCCAGTTATCTGGTGTTCACTTTTTGGGCACTTCTTCCCAATCTCCCATCTGATCCTCGGCTCACCAATCTGCCATCTCTTCTGTTCTCTCCCCATCCGCGATTGACAATGATTCCTCTCTAGGAAAACATCGTGTTTGTGAAGTCTGCAAGCAGATTGGCTTTGAGAAGTGCAACGCCAACTACAAGAGCTCGCTATCTGCTTGTTTCTTAGAACCCCCTCTTTTTCGGTTTTTTTTTTCTTCCTCTCCGTGTTTGTGTCAGGAAGTTCTACATCTGTCACACTTGCAAATGAAAAATATTCTGTTTTGCTCATGTGACTCTCGGCAATAACAGAAAGAAGTGATTTGATATTAATTCACAAGTTTATCGTAGAAGGCTTCATTGATCGAAGTGTGTGAGAAAAGAACTGTCTCATAAGAGTGAACCAGATTTGTATTTAACCACTTCCTTACTGGGCACTTAAACCCCCCTCCTGCCTGGACCAATTTTCAGTTTTCAGCGCTGTCACTCTTTGAATGACAATTGCGCAGTCGTGCGACGTTGTACCCAAACAAAATTGACGTCCTTTTTTTCCCACAAATGGAGCTTTTTTTTCTTGGTATTTGATCACCTCTGCGTCTTTATTTTTTGCACTATAAACAAACAAAGAGCAAAGATTTTGAAAAAAGAACAATATTTGCTATAATAAATATCCAAAAATAAAAAAACAAATGTATTCAGCAGTTTAGGCCGATTTATATTCTTCTACATATTTTTGGTAAAAAAAAAAATGCAACCGGCGTATATTGATTGGTTTGTGCAAAAGTTATCGCGCCTAAAACTATGTAAATTGGTTTATGGCATTTTTATTATTTTTATTTTTTTACTGGTAATGGCGGCGATCTGCAATTTTTATTGGGAATGCGATATTGCGGCGGACATGTCTGACATTTTTGACACTTTTTTGGGACCAATGACATTTATACAGCAATCAGATCTAAAAATAGACACTGATTACTGTATAAATATCATTGGCAAGGAAGGGGTTCACACTAAGGGGGCAGTGAAGGGGTTAAATGTGTTCCCGGTATGTGTTCTAACTGTGTAGGGGCGGGGCTAACAGGGACATCACGGGGATCAGTAGATCTGTCATGCCCCCCTCACAGAGCGGGGAACCGCGGTGTTTACATCGGCGGTTCCCCGTTCTGGCTCTCTGTGAAGGGATCGTGGGTCTCTGGCGGACATCAAGTCCGCCCAACCCGCAGGCACACTCACGCGCCGGTGAGAGTGCACCTGGCGCAAGCAAAAAGGGAGGACGTCTATTGATGGCCTCACGACATTTCAGATCCACGCTGTAGCTGTCAATCGGCTATAGCACGGATCTGAAGTGGTTAAAGTGTATGTCCAGGCAAACCTTTTTTTCCTTTGTTTCGGACAGCGTGATAAAGGATTAGAATAGCTATCTGTCAGCTGATGAGCCCCCTGGGGGCGTGTCCATGACAGCCTGGACTCACAGAAACATCACTTCCTGTTGAAGGTTGACTACTCTTAACCACTGCCTTGCAATAAGCAGTAGCGTGATCAATCTTCCATGTGAGCTACTTCAGTTGGCCATTGGACTGCCTATCAGATCCCCAGGTGCATTGACAAGAAGGAGCATGAAAGGAAGGATGGCAGTGCTGTAATAATTGGGAAACAGTGGTTTAGAGTTGTCAGCCTGCATTAGGAAGTGCTATTACTGGCAGGATCTCCAGGCAAAAGAACTTTGCTTGACAATACTTGCTTAAAGTAGAACATTACCAATAACAACTTAATAAAAAATGATGTTCTTTAGCAAAGAAACAGATTCCACGTGAATAATTATGCTACCAAAATTAGTGTGAGCTGTAAATTGCCTGCAGCATTGTTCCTATTTCTTCTTGCTGGAGGCTGCCATTTTGCTGTAGCCCAGAGTCCTTAAAGTGATACTAAACTCAGTAATATGAAAATAGTTCAACCACCCCCACAGTGCGCACAGCTTATAAATCTTCTTTTTACATTAAAATTCTGGCACTATAAACCTTTTTGGCTGATCTGTATACCACGGCCACGTGATAAACTGCAGGGTATGCCTAGTGCTGAATGTTCAGGTAGGAGGAGATTTCCACTACATCCTGTGTCTTCTATGGGAGGCGGATCATCCATTAATCAAGATATGACATCCCACCCACTGTGTTCTTTTTTAGTTACTGGGCATGGAGGAGGGAGGAAGGGGCTGAGCTGTCATTTAGAATCTGTATACACATCCACATGTGTGATGTTAATATCATGTGACCTGGCTAGCTCTGAGAACAAGGAAATGTTCTCTCCAGCAATAGAGACCAAACTGAGCATGCACAGCTTTACCCTCACTGTGTATTATCTGGCCTTGCCAAGAGAGACCCTGCAGGAGGGGGAGGATCTGTCCATACAGGATCAAAGATCCTTTACACAATGCAGAGGATTAACCCCTTAAGTTCCACAGTGAGTATAACAAGCATGCTATTCTGCATATACAGACTGATTTCACTGTTGTGGGTTTAGTAACACTTTAACCGGTTCCCGACCGTGCACTGTATTGTTACTGTGGCAGTGTGGCGCTGTCCTGTGAATCGCCGTATATATATACGGTGATTCTCACGTGCGCAGTTAGCAAGTGGGAGCATGCCGCCGCCGGCACGCTCTCGTGCCTGCTGCAATCTGCAGGAGTGTGCCCGCGGCTCGGGTGATGTCTGCCAGCGAGCCGCGTTGACCTGCCAGAGAGAAAGAACGGGGAACCGCCGATGTAAACACTTCGTTCCCCGCTCTGTCAGGCGGCATGTAAGAGATCTACTGATCCCTGTCACTGGGATCAGTTAGATCTCTTATGCCCATGGTCAGGGGAGGGCTGGCAGTCTTAGGCCTGGGGGGGCAAGTCCAGTCAAGTGGCTCATTGAACCACCGAATCAGCTCACCATCCATGCCCACCTGGTTTTAGAACAGATATTGATGTTATGAAACAAGACAAATATGATACAATGTGGTAACATAATTTAATGTTAATAGCAACAAAGGAGGTTTAACAAAAATAATGCATCAATGCAGCTCATCAATGCCCACCAATGCAGCCCCACCAATGCCAATCAATGCAGCCGCACCAGTGCCCATCAATGCAGTCTCACCAGTGCCTATCAAATGCAACCTGATCAGTACCCATCAATGCAGGCTCGCCAGTGCCTATCAAATGCAACCTGATCAGTACCCATCAATGCAGGCTCGCCTGTGCCCATCAGCACAGCCGGCCCTTGGTGCCCTTCCCCCCTTTGCCTGCAGTTAGTTGGTGGCTGCACCCCTGGCCCCTGCTTCCTTCCTCCACAAGAAGAAAAAAGTGTAAGAGGACAGTGGCCGTCGGCCATTTTGAATGTAGGTTAGGGTGGCCTGGGGGGGCAACTGCCACCCTGGCCCAGTCCTCCCCTGCCCATGGTAACCCAGCCCCCCCACAGTTAGAACACACCTAGGGAACACAGTTAACCCCTAGATCTTCCCCTGCATGTTAACCCCTTCACTGCCAATGACATTTACACAGTAATCAGTGGATATTTAAATTACTGATCGCTGTATAAATGTCATTGGTCCCAAAAAAGTGTCAAAAATGTCCGACATGTCCGCCCCAATATCAAAGTCCAGATAAAAATCGCTGATCGCCGCCATTACCAGTAAAAAAAAAAAATGTAAAAACGCCAGAAATCAATTCTCATGGTTTGTAAACGCGGCAACTTTTGCGCAAACCAATCAATAAACGCCAATTTCGATTTTTTTTTTTACCAAAAATATGAGGAAGAATATAAATCGGCCAAAACTGATGAATAACTTAGTTTTTTTTATATATATTTTTTTGGATTTGTATTTTAGCAAAAAGTAAGAAATATCGTTTTTTTTTTTGCAAAATTGTCGCTCTTTTTTTGTTTATAGCCGCGATCAGAAATGACGCAGAGGTGATCAAATACCACCAAAAGAAAGCTCTATTTGTGGGGAAAAAAGGACACAAATTTTGTTTGGGTACAACACCGCATGACCACGCAATTGTCAGTTAAAGCGACGCAGTGCCGAATCGCAAAAAGTGTTCTGGTCCTAAAGTGGGAAATCCTTCCGGGGCTGAAGTGGTTAAGCAGCAGTAAATTTTTAGGCTGTCAGCAGATTGTCCTCTAGTGTCTTTGATTTTAGGCACAGTGCCGAAACATACAGAGCAACTGAGCATGTGCAGAGCACGGTGAGACAGTGTATTACTGGATTTTAAACAGGATAGGCACTTGGTTTTAATGTTTTACATTACAGCTATACCTGCAAAAGGAGTCCACATACAATTGTCTATCAAGACTTTGCTTTCTGACTAACGTTCCACTTCAAGAACACTGCAATACAGTGAGGCATGATGCCAAATATATTAAAAATTAGATTTAGGCTGGGCTCACACTGGAGATCGCAGCGGCTCACAGCAGGGGTCCGGTGCGTAGGGTTGCCACATCATCCCTTTAATCCAGGACACATATTAATTACACAGGTTGTTCTGTGGCTGATTAAGGTGGTAATTAAACTCACTTGGTGCCTCATTTGCATTAAATTGGCCTCAGAACCTGAGTAATTCATATGTGTCCTGGATTAAAGGGATAATGTGGCAACCCTACCAGTGCGTCTCCATTAGGGTTGCCACATCATCCCTTAAATCCAGGACACATATTAATTACACAGGTTCGGTGGCTGATTAAGGTGGTAATTAAACTCACTTGGTGCCTCATCTGCATTAAATCAGCCACAGAACCTGTGTAATTCATATGTGTCCTGGATTAATGGGATGATGTGGCAACCCTAGTCTCCATTCACCATTTCAGGTCCGAATTCAGTCCGAATTTTGGGCTGAACTGGGACCTGAAACAGACCAAAAGACGCACCGGAGCCGCTGCGAAGATGTGTTGCCCAGCTCCATAACAATATCCTGCTATGCAAATTGGATGCGGAGAAAACCGCATCCAATTCACATAGGTGTGAACCCAACCTTAAGCCTCGTACACATGGTGCAACGGTTGTACCATCGCACGTTCAACTTTTGCCCAAAATCGGCTGTTGAAGGTTGTGTCTAGCGTACTTACATGAGTCAATTAATTGTACAACAAAGCCAAACATAGTGACGTGCTATGAGGAAGTTCAGGTGAATGTGATTTGTGAATTAGGAACGTAGGTTTACACGAACGGACACTTCCGGGCGTTCCTGACTTCTGAGCATGCGTGTTTTGCACATACAACTTTTGTTGGGCCAACTTCTCTGTACACACCATACAACAGTCGTACAACGCTTGTTGGCCAACCAAAGTTATCTAGTTTGCTCAGCCAACTTCTGTTGTACGACTGTTGAACGTCGGCTGTTGTAATCGCGTGTACTTGTACGACCGTTGTTGTACGACCGTTGCAACGTGTGCACGGGCCATTATGGTTTACATACCCTTTAAATGTCTTATACCCAATTTCAATTGATTTTAGCACCCTTTTCATGCAGCCTCACTCTCAGCTTGTTGGCAGGGGACAAGATAAATACACATATCACAGTCCGAATCAAATATTTTTACCAGACAGGGGCTGAAAGGAATTTTGTAACATTGCCAGCAAAGGTCCTTTAAACGATAAAACGCCTTTCTTACCCACACAAAATTTACGAGTCACATTACAGCGGGAAAGTGCGCGCCCATATTGATAACAAGTCATTAAAGAAAGCACAAATACGACTTCCATTACTGGTGAAGACATAAAAGCAGGCAGCACGTGCCATCAAACAAGAGGAATCAACATGGGGTCCAGTGGCTTGTATAGCAGAGACGAGTTATTTATCGTCCGCTCTGGTAATATGTGCCAGCAAGGGGGCCAAAACAAACAGCTTTCCGTCACGTTAAAATCAGAAGAACTCCAGGAAATTCAATGTCCTCACTTCATATTCCTAGGATATGGAAACTAGATTGCTTTAATGGGGTACATGGTTTAGACCTTGAAGCTAAATAAGCGGGAGTTCAAGTGGCATTGTGAAAAGAGACTAGTTTAATGCAAGAATTTGCATATTCACGCTTATATCTACTTACTTACCGAAGATTTATGTTACTCGCTTTTTTTTTTTTTAAGAGGAGCTTTCACCCCTCCATCATGGAAATTCCCTAAGGCTGCATTCACACAGGGGGCGACCCGATGTTGGCATGACTTTGTTAGGCGATTCAGGGAATTGAGGCGACTTTACAACACTACTTTTGCCAGGCGAATTTGCCTTGACCAATCGGAGAAGGGAGGGAGGGGGTTGACTGAAAATAAATTCTATTCTTTATACTGTAAAGTCACTTCCATGTAGATGGGGATCCGACTTGGAGGCAACCTCTATTGAATCCTATGGGCAAAAGTCGGATAGAAGTCGCCTCCACTTCAGTAGTGTACATTAAGACGACTCCCATTCATTTCAATGGGATTTCAAATGTCAAGCAACTTGGGGCGGCTTTAGGCAACTAAAGTCGGAGCGCAAGTCGCCCCTGTGTGAATGGGCGCTAAGAGCTCCTGCATAAAACCTCCCTAGTGAAGGGCTGCGTTGGGGGCATTAGCCCCCCCAGGGCCAGTACTAATAACGTTTGTGGGGCTGGTGGCCCCGAGTAGAGATGCTTCACCATTTAGGACCCCCAGTCAGCAGTGACACATGGTGGGCATTACATAGCTACTCATTTTTTTGTTTTTTTATATCTGGTTACTCACCAAAGATTTATTACCCACTTTTTTAAAGAGGAGCGTACACCCCTCCATAGCAGAAAATCCCTAAGAGCTCTTATGTAAAGCAACCCCAGAGGAAGGCTGGGTTGGGTGCATTAGAACCCTTGAGCCAGTACTAATAAAATACACTATATTACCAAAAGTATTGGGACGCCTGCCTTTACACGCAAATGAACTTTAATGGCATCCCAGTCTTAGTCCGTAGGGTTCAATATTGAGTTGGCCCATCCTCTGCAGCTATAACAGCTTCAACTCTTCTGGGAATGTTCGACCATTCTTTCAACCCCTGAAAAACAACCCCACACCATAATCCCCCTCCACCAAATGATTTAGACCAGTGCACAAAGCAAGGTCCATAAAGACATGGATGAGTGATTTTGGGGTGGACGAACTTGACTGGCCTGCACAGAGTCCTCACCTCAACCCAATAGAATCCCTTTAGGATGAATTAGAGTGGAGACTGCGAGCCAGGTCTGCTCATTCCAATGTCAGTGCCTGACCTCACAAATGCGCTTCTGGAAGAATGGTCAAACATTCCCATAGACACTCCTAAACCTTGTGGGCAGCCTTCCCAGAAGAGTTGGATCTGTTATAGTTGCAAAGGGTGGAGCAACTCAATATTGAACCCTACGGACTAAGACTTGGATGCCATTAAAGTTCATGTGCGTGTTAAGGCAGACGTCCCAATACTTCTGGTAATATAGTGTATGTTGGGCTGATGGCCCTGAGTAGAGTTACTTCCCCATTTAGGACCACCAGTCAGCAGTGACACATGATGGGCATTACATAGCAACCCATTTTTTGTTTTTTATATCTGGTTGCTTACCAAAGATTTATTACCCACTCTTTTTAGTACTCTGGGCCAGTACTAATTAAATATGTAGGGCTGGTTGCCCTGAGTAGAGATATTTCACTATTTAGGACCCCCAGCCAGTGACACATGGTTGGTATTACCTAGCTACAATTTTTTTGTTCAGCTCTATGGTCAGAGTGTGGCAGAGGGAAGTCTTCCAATGCCAGCTTCCTTTGTCGCTCTAAGATGTCATGTGACTGAATGCCAAGGGCCAAAATGATTCACCAAGATTGTAAATATGTCACAATTAACCATGTCCTTTAGGAACACCCACCTTTCAACATGCCCACCAACCACCAGTCCTTTTCACAAGGTAAAGCCAGTTAGTTGTCCTTAGCTCAGCTTTAAAGTATACTATTATTTGCACCTTGTGGTCTTCCGGTGCTTATACCCCAGGCTCCAGTCTTCATAAACAGGTCCGTATGACCCACAGTTCACAGTTGCGTAACTCCATTTACACAGACAGGTGGGAGTTTTAGAACCAAAACTTGTGCTGGGGGATTATGAAAAAAATTTGAGATATCTTAATACTATATAACAGCTGAAGCTTCCTCGCTTCTTAAAAACAGGTTATTTGAGGTCAGCTGGCTGTAGATAGATCCATGCTATAGATTGAAGCAGTTGCTAAGCAAGAAGGACCAGCAACATCAAAAGCACTGGTATATGATCCTTCACAGTAGACATGCTCTTTATATATAGCATTTGCAGCATCTGTCTGTAGACAGCAGAAAGTAAAACGGGCTTTATGTGGAAACTGGCAGTTTGGGGTATTTTTTAGGTCAAGGAATAATGATCAGAAATCTCAAAGGTTTCCTTTGCCCCACAACTCACGTTTTCAAGACTTAATGTGGTTGTAAATCCTTATATATACCCAGTGAAGTGACTGGTCTCACATTATGCACAGAGATGAAACAAATCCTCCTAAGTTGTACCTGTCTATCTGCAGCACTTTCTTCTCTACAACCGTTCAAAGTGCTGAATTTTAAAGCTTGCCTGAGAGTTTAAAAAAATGGAGGCAAAGAGCTGGAGTTACGCTCTGCAGAGCTCAGTGAGGAGAGCTAGGACAGTTGATTGGACAGAAGAGACACACCCCCCTTGACACAGCACACAGGAACAGAACTGAGGCTGTCAACAGCTGGAGGTCCCTCCCCTGTCACCTTTGTTCTCTTGGTGTCAGGAAAATTGTCAGAAGTGAATCATGCTGATAGCGGAGGGACGAATGCAGAAGACAAATTTGACACTTAATGCTATTAATTGAGACTTTAATTGAGGGCTATGCTTTGTTCATATTTCATGTCTGAGGTTTACAACCACTTTAATACAGAACTGAAATTATAAAAAAAATAAGAGGTGGTGGTTTCTTTATGCAGTACATATGTGATCCCATAGCCCATTTCTAAGTTTCTCACACATGCACTAAGTATTAATAGATATCGTCCAGCTTGCTTTTTATTTTCTATGTCTGGAACCCATGGAATTACAAGAAGTTGGGAGTTGGGTGACAAGAAGATGGGTGTTTTATGAAGCAAACCGGGCACTGGTCAGTCTGAAGAAGTTGTCTGCTAATACTATCCCTTCCCCTGGCTATAACCCTAACCTTACTCCTAAAGCCTAAACCTACTCTAATACAAACCCTAACTTTTCCCCTAACCCAATCGTCACCCTAACTCTGAGGCTAACCCTTGTCCCTACCATTAAGCCCTACTGCTGTCTCTACCCTAGCTATAAACTCAGCCTTACTCCTAAACCCTAAACCAGGGGTACTCAATCTGGGCACTCCAGCTGTGGTGAAACTACCAATCCCATCATGTCTCTGCCTCTAGGAGTCATGCCTGTGATTGTCAGGGTCTTGCAATGTCTCATGGGACTTGTAGTTTCATCACAGCTGGAGGGCCGAGGTTGCCTACCCCTGCCCTAAACCTTCTCTAACTTTAACATAAACCCTAACTTTTCCCCAAACCCTACCTTTTCCCTAACTCTCGCGCCAACCCCTGTCCCGACTCCCTATAACTAAACCCCAACAGTACTCCAAACCTAGATATAACTCCAACCTTACTCCTAAACCCTAGACCTACTGTAATTCTAACATAAACCCTAACATTTCCCCTAACCCTAACTCTGACCTTAACTCTTGTCCCTACCACTAAACACTAATGCTACATCTAAGCTAGATTTAACCTCAACCCTACTTCTAAACTCTAAACCTACTCTAACTCTAACATAAGTCCTAACTTGTCCCTAAACCCTAAACTATAGCTCTACCCTAACTCTGACACTAACACGTGTCCCTACCACAAAACCCTAACAATACCCCTAAAATCAGATATAACCACAATCTTACTGGTAAACCCTAAACTTATTTTACCTGTAACATAAACCTTACAGTTACTCTGACCCTGACCTTATCACTAAATCTTAACACTAATGCTACCATACCTATAACCTTAAAGTGTTACTAAACCTAAAGCAGTAAAATAAGTCTGTATATGCAGTAAAGCAAATGCTTGTTAATATATTCACTGTGGAACCTATGGAGTTAATCCTGTGCATTGTATAAAAAGACTGATCCTGTCTTCTCCGATCCTCCCCTTCTTCCACAGTCTCCAATCCATCTCCTGATAGAACAGAGCTTTGGAGACACTCTGCACATGCTCAGTTCGGTGTGTATTCCTAGAGAGTTTTTTTTTTTTTTTCTTGCGAGGATGCATGTGATCAGAACAGGACCAATCAGCACTGTCCAGATAGAGGGTCAGGGATCCTGTAGCCTCATAGGACAATCAGAAAAGAAGGAAAAATCCTCCTACAAGCTTTAACCAGATACTCATAGAAGTCATAAGACTGCTATATACTGCTAATGAGAAAAGGTATTTATCAGTTTATAAAGTAATTGCATTTCCATGTTCTGTGTACTGTGGGAGACCAGATATAGTAAATGAAGGATCCTGGGTTTAGTAACACCTCACTCCTAAACCTACTCTAACACTAGCACAAACCCTAATAGTTTCCCTAACCCTACCCTAACGATGACCCTAACTATAAAACCAGTTCTGACCACTAAATGTTAACACTAACCTTACCCTAACTTTAACCCTAGCCTTACTTTTAAACCCTAATGCTAGCATAAAACCTAACCCTACCCTAAACTTTGACCCTAAGCCTAAGCCCTGCCCCTACCACTAAACCCTAACACTAATTGTATAGTATATCCATAATCCTAAACCCTATTTCTAAAACCTAACCCCGCTATAAACCTAAAATATCAAATCCTTCCCCCAAACACAAACTACACCGAGACCCTAAACCTAATCATCTCTCTACCTGCACAGCTTTTGTCGGGAGGCTGGGAGGAGGGATGTGCAAGTTTTTTTTCTTTCATCATTTCATTTAATAACACACATGTGATAGGTTTTTTTAAGAGCAATAGTGAAATTATATTTTAAATAATAACCGAAAAAAACTCTTAAATTATAAATGAAGGCAAACATTTTTTTAGTTTTGGATAGAGTAGAGAGGGAACAGAATGCCTGCGCCCTCTGACCCCCTTTAGGCTCCATTCACACTTACGCATGTTGCTTTTGAGCGTTTCTGCAGTGCTTTTTGCAGGTGCTGTCCGCATTTTCAGACACACGCGTTTTTGACGTGTTTTTGATGCGTTTCACGTTTTGCGTTTTTTATGCTTTTTTTTATTTTTACTTGACCAATTTGTTCTTGGGCAGATTAAATAATGCAAAACACGTCAAAAATGTGCTAAAAAGGCGCTACATGCTTTTCTGCAGCATCTCCATTGAGGTCACTTGAACCAAGCAGCGTTTTGCGTTTAAAAAAGTCCCTGATCCTTTTCAAAAATGCAGAGTGCAAAATTGCATTGATGTGAATATGTTCCATAGGAACCCAAAACAAGTCCTGCATTTTTGCAAAAAAGCATGAAAAGACACCTTGGTGTGAATGGAGCCTTCAGGCTTGATTCACATCTATGCATGCTGCTTTTGAGCATTCCTACAGTGCTTTTTGCTGTCTTCTGCATGATTTTTTTTACCGCAATTTTAATGTGATTTTGATACCATTTGCGTTTTCCATCTTATGTTTTTTTTTTTTTTTGGAAAATTTGTTGTTGGGCAGATTTAATAATGTAAAGCGCAAATCGCAGCAAAATTACGGTAAAAACACACTACATGCTTTTCTGCAGCTTCTTTATTGAAGTCTATTGAACCAAAAAAAAAAACACAAAAATGCATTGATGTGAACCTGGGACATAGGAAACCATGTTACAAAAATGCATTTCTGCAAAAGGCAAAAAGCATATTTGTTCTGTTTATTCTTATCAAGTGAAGCAAAATCCCAATTTTGGCTTGTCATCAGAACAGGAATATAGGGAAAATCTTGCAAGGGAGACACTGGTTCTGGTGACAACCAGGGATTCCCTTTCTTTTAAAGCAGTAGTAAACCCATCCATTTATCAGTTTAAAAACCAGTTACATTTCCGGCACGTGCCGGAAATGGAACACTCCCATTGGTTGTGCTCTAAACCAAACTGTCAAACCATCCAATGGCTGGTGTCATAGCTGATCACATGTGCAGCATCCTGGCAGTTGTGGATTAAACAGAGGCCAAGATGGCAGCTTCCTTGGCTGAAAATGATAGGAGGGTTTACTACCAATTTAAAGTGGTAGTAAACCCTAAAAGCAATTTTTACCTACAGGTAAGCCTATAATAAGGCTTACCTGTAGGTAAAAAGAATATCTCCTAAACCTGCATGGTTCAGGAGATATTCGCCCTCCGCTGACATTAGCGGCGCATGCGCTCTGACGATCCGGCCGAGGCGGCCGGCAACTCAGAGCTGGCTGCCGGAGCGAAGAGCTCCCGCGCGCATGCGCGGGAGTGACGTCAGGCGGCTCCGGCCACTCACAGCGCCGGAGCCGCGTTCCCGGAAGACAGAAGAGGACAAACATGTCAGCGTCCTTAGCGCTGACCGACTCGGGCATCGGGGGCCTCGTTCTAAGCAGTCGCGATTCCTGCGACTGTACAAACAGGAGAAGACAGAAGGCCCTTGCGCCGAGGCC
>BLSH010135249.1:321551-335555 GCA_018402905.1 Glandirana rugosa
CATTACACAGGACCCCCCATACTACGTCCATCATTACACAGGATCCCTCCCTAATAATACCCTCATCATTACCCTGGACATTCACAGCACAGGCTGCTGACATAAAGCCACCCAAGATTTGATTCCACCCGAATCCCCTTATCAACAATTTGCAGGCAGCACGAGCGCAGGTTTTAAGCGCAGCATAAATGCAGTACGAACGCATATGGAAGAAAAATGAATGTATTCCAATGAGCCTAGTTTACACCATTGCCAGGGCCATCTTTAACGTAGGGTAAAAGGGGCAGCTGCCATGGGCCCAGTCATAGTTGTGGGGCCCAAAGCAGCTGCCTCTTTTACCCTACGTTAAAGATGGCCCTGGCAATGGTGTAAACTAGGCTCATTGGACTACATTCATTTTTCTTCCATATGCGTTCGTACTGCATTTATGCTGCGCTTAAACCTGGACCTGAATGTATCTGGTGTAAACCAGCCCTAAAAGTGCGGCCACAGAGCTTGCTCAACACAGGGTTGTTCTATGGAGGACTTGGAGCCATGATATTGATGAGGTACGAGAAACCAAATGCCTCCCACTACTGTGATGTCACCATTTCAATTAAAAAAAAAATCTGCATGACCAAATCATATTTTTGATATATATATATATATATATATTTTTAACTACAACTCCAGTTGCTGTTTACCAGCTACATACTGAGAGTGGGAATATACGAAATTATTTGCCATCCAGCAAGAGTCATATAATAAACAAAGCTTGGACCGGGGACATTTGTGGTTGCTAAGCAACTTCCTTCCCCACCGCGCACAGTGCAGACAATATGGAGCAGGTGTTAACTGTTTAATAATCCCATGATCCTCTCAGTCAGGTCAAGCAGCGCGCTCGCAAAGTTTCCATGCAAAGAAAAAAAACGCGTTTTATGTTTACATCAACAATAAGCTTTTATTTGGAAAACAAGTCGTGATTCATTGCAATATTCCTTGAAGAAATATCATTTATTGGTACACATGTTTGCGTAGAGGTTAAAGCATTGAGCTCGCCATTATTTGTCATCTAACAAGCAGAAAAGTCGTTTTCAAGTCAATGGATGCACACCGACTAACTGCGTTATTTAGAAGGCCGCCATAGTTTGCTGCTTGGTTGTGTTTGCTGCAGTGTAAGATAACGGCTCAAGACTCCTGGGGGTTTTTTAAATATGGCATCCCCGGCACCATTGTTGACATGCACAACGCTGTATGAGCTCTGACAGTTTAAACTTCATCAGATTCTGTGTGAAGTTGGGATGCTAGGTGACATGCACTGGGGTTCATATCCACTGGGCGATGTACAGCACAGTATCCTTGGAATGAAAGAGCTTACTAGAGGCTGCATGGTGCACAGGGGTGCTCTGGAGGCAAAGAGGTGCAAGGATGTACTTGGAGGCAAAGGGAATTCTTGGAGGGTCACACAGGAGGTTCATTGGATATATTGCCCAGGGGCACACTTGTAGACATTGGGCACAATTAGAGATACTGGGTCACACAGGGGTGCATTCGAGACATGGGGTGCACAAGTGTTCTTAGAGGCAAAGGGGCACACTTGGAGACACAATGGTGCATTGGAGACACAGGAGCACATAAAGCACACTTAGAGGCCCAAGTGTTGTTGACATGGGGCCACACTGGAAATGTGGGGGTGCACAGGCGCACGTGGAGGCACAAAGAATACTTGGAGATGCAGGGTCAAACAGGGGGTTCATTGGAGACATTGAGGCATACAGGGCACACCTAAAAGCACAGGGACATACTTGTAGACTTTGGGTATAGTTGAGAACAGTTATAAACACTGAGGCACATAGGGGTGCACTGAACACATATGGTTGCACAAGTGTTCTTGGAGGCACAGGGGCACACTTGGAGATTCAGTGGGGCATTGGAGACACAGGAGCACACAAAGCACACTTAGAGGCACAAGTGTGCACTTGAAGACCTGGGACACATCGAAGTGCAATTGTAGACATGGGTCCACACTGGAGATGTGGTGGTGCACAGGTGCACTTGGAGGCACAAGGAATACTTGGAGATGCAGGGTAGCACAGGGTTTCATTGGAGACATTGGGGCATACAGGGCACACCTAAAGGCCCAGGGGCACACTTGTAGACATTGGGCATGGTTGAGCATAGTTAGAGACACTGGGGCATACAAGGATGCACAGAAGACACAGTGGTGCACAAATGTACTTGGAGGCACAGGGGTGCAAAGGGGCACCCTTGGTTTGAGACACTGGGGCACACAGGGGTGCACTAGAGACACAGGGTTGCACAAGTGTTCTTGGGGGCAGAGGAGCAAACTTGGAGACACAGTGGTACATTGGAGACACAGGAACACCCAAGGCACACTTAGAGGCACAAGTGTGCACTTGAAGACCTGGGACACATTGGAGTACAGATGTAGAGATGGGGCCCCACTGGAGATGTGGGGATGCACGGGTGCACTTGGAGGCACAAGGAATATTTGGAGATGCAGGGTATCATGGGGTTTCATTGGAGACATTGTGGCATACAGGGCACACCTAAAGGTCCAGGGTCACGCTTGTAGACTTTGGGCACTTTTGAGCATTGTTAGAGACACTGGGGCACACAGGAGTGCACTGAAGACACAAGGGGGCACAAATGTACTTGGAGGCACAGAGGTGCACAGGGGCACACTTGGTTAGAGACACTGGGACACACAGGGATGCACTGGAGACACGGGGTTGCTCAAGTGTTCTTGGGGGCAGAGGAGCACACTCGGAGACACAGTGGTGCATTGGAGACACAGAAGCACATAAGGCACACTTAGAGGCACAAGTGTGCAATTGAAGACCTGGGACACATTGGAGTGCAGTTGGAGAGATGGGGCAGCACTGTAGATGTGGGTTGCACAGGCGCACTTGGAGGCACAAGGAATACTTGGAGACGCAGGCATGCACAGGGGTTCATTACGGATATTAGGGTGTACAGGGGCATATTTGTAGACACTGGGGCACACAGAGTCACATGGGGGTGCATAGGTGCAGAGGTATACAGGGGAACACTATATTGCACTGGAGACACGGGGTGGACAAGGCACACTTAGAGGCACAACTGTGCACTTGGAAACCTGGGTAACATTGGGGTGCAATGTGAGACATGGGCCCACACTGGAGATGTAGTGGTGCACAGGCGCACTTGGCGACATGGGGGTGCACAGGGGCACACCTGGTGGCATGGGGCTGCACAGGGATGCACTGGAGACAAAGGGGAGCTCAGTGAATCTTTAGAGGCAACAGGGTTCTCTGGAGACACTGGGCGCACTGGGACGCAGGTGGAGGCACAGGGCTGATAATGATGATTAAAATAATAATAATAATTTAAAGAAAGAAATACTACAAAATAAATACATAGATAATAAAATAGTAATAATATAGTAATAAAACAATAACAGGAACACATACATAAATACCTAAATAAACTGTGAACCCTAACCCCTTATTGAACACTTAACCTAAATCCTAAAATGTAACTCCATTATCCTAATAACAATAGTAATAAATCAAATATGGTAAGAAATAAACTTAATCAACAGTAATAGTAATAATGATAATGATAATAATGCAATAATGATAGTATCCTAATGCTTAATATTACCTAAGCTGTTCATGTTTATGAGCATGCCTGAATAACCATATACCTGACGACCCTCTGAAATCTACTTGAGCTCCACAAAGCAAATTTCAAATAATACCATGTTTCAGGTACTGGGGGAGGTTGGCTGAAATCATCAGGATGATTCAGAAAGAGAGATGAGTGAAATAACTGCAAGCTTCAAAAATCATATTGTGCTTTTTAAAACTACAAGGCTGGTCCCGTGAAAAACGAGTGAAAGACTTCTTGAGGTTCCTTGAGGTTCCTGGGGTTCCTGTGAGTTACATTGTGCATGGTGAACCCCTCATGTTAGGGTGGGTCCGGTGTTTTATTCAGGTAGGGGCTCAGTCACTAAAAATGTAATAAAATATACAGAACAGGAGGTATGTGAGGGGAAGCAAGTGTCATTGTTGGGGTGAATCATAAAAGGCCCACCAGGTGACATATGAGCCTACAGGATGGATCAGCCTTGTACAGGAAAGTAGCAGCTCTAGGGAAGGTAGGGGTTAATGGGAGATCTCGGCTCTATATGGCGGGCAGGGTTTGCCTTGTTACTAAAGGGACATCCAGAGAATATTAGATAAATATTACAAGCGGTTAATAAAAGAGCTTCCGAAATTCTCGACACTGCAATTTCCTCATACATTCCCTGGATGATCACAATGGTTACCTAGCAACCAGACATTATTTAAGAACCCCCACCTTCCTTCGTCCACCTTACACCACATCCCCATACAATATCTTGTCTGTCAGGAAGAGTTGGATTGTCAGCTCTCTAGCTTTGCCCAGTTCCTTCTTTCCGGATCGTTCTAATAAAGATAATTGCCTGCTTGGCGTGACTCCCTTCTTCCCAGGGAGCAACAAGGGAAGAGAAGCCTTTGACTGTCTGAAAGGAGTACTGTCTGCATTGCCTGCAAAAAAAAAAAGTTTCTATGAAAGTGAAACTCCTGCCTTGTCATTACCTGCTTCTGTTCTGGAAATAATAAAAGCCTTTTTCCTATAGGCTGCAAATATTTTCCAAACCGTTCTGGCTGGATTCACACCACTTGCATGCGTTAAAGGCACTTGCGTTGACATGGATTGATGTGTGTTTTTTTCCCATAAAGTTTTTTTTTTTAAAGTGGTAGTAAACCCTCCTATCATTTTCAGCCAAGGAAGCTGCCATCTTGGCCTCTGTTTAATCTACAACTGCCATGATGCTGCACATGTGATCAGCTATGACACCAGCTATTGGATGGTTTGACAGTTTGGTTTAGAGCACAGCCAATGGGAGTGTAACATTTCCGGCACATGCCGGAAATGTGACTGTTTTTTAACCTGTTAAATGCATGGGTTTACTACCTCTTTAATGCAAGTTTGAAGACACCAAAAATGTAAACTCAAACATGTACACAGTATAGACCACATACGTCAAACGCAAGGCCCATGGGCCGAATCCAGCACCACCAGGCCTTGTCATGTGGCCCTCATACCTAGTTTTGCAGCTAGAACGTGCAAGAATCTCCATTCTGCACTCACCCTCCACTCCCGGTCCCCACTGTCACTTGTAAACACTGACACCTTCAGTTTTCACAAAAGACAGGTTTGCTCTCAGTGACTTTCAAAATGAAAAGTTCCCTGCACACACTCATGGTGGGGCACAGTGGGGACAGATCTCCAGAATCTGAGAGAGAGAGAGAGAACGATCTCCCTGCAAGGTGATGCAGAGCGGCTTACACAGGGAAGTACTAGAGCTGGGCCAGGTAGGAGAGTGAGAAGCAAGGAACCTTAGGGGGGGGGGGTTGCAGTTGCACACCTCTAAACACTGTACTCTGTATACAGCACACCCCTGAACTCTGCACTCTGTGCATAGGGTACCCCTGGAACTGCACTCTGTACATAGCTCACTCCCACACTCTGTACGTAGCTTACTCCTGAACTTTGTATGTAGCTCACTCCTGAACTCTGCACTCTGTATGTAGCATAATCCTTAATTCTGCCCTCTGTATGTTGCATAATCCTTAACTCTGCACTCTGTATGTAGCGCACTCCTGAACTCTGCACTCTGTATGAAGCTCACTCCTAAACTCTGCACTGTGTACGTAACTCACTCCTGAACTCTGCACTATGTATGTAGCCTAATCCTAAACTCTGAATGTAGCTCACTCCTGGACTCTGCAGTCTGTACGTAGCTAACTCCTGAACTCTGTGCACTGTACGTCGCATAAGCCTGAACTCTGCACTCTGTACATAGCTCACTCCTGAACTCTGCACGTTGTATGTAGCTCACTCCTGAACTCTGCATTTTGTATGTAGCGTAATTCTGAACTCTGCAGTCTGTACATAGCTCACTCCTGAACTCTGCTCTCTGCACTCTGTACGTAGTGTAATCTTGAACTCTGCACTCTGTATGTAACACACTCCTGAACTCTGCACTCTATATGTAGCTCACTCCTTAACTCTGCACTCTGTACGAAGCTCACTCCTGAACTCTGCACTGTGTATGTAACTCACTCCTGAACTCTGCACTCTGTATGTAGCATAATCCTAAACTCTGAACTCTGTACATACCTCACTCCTGAACTCTGCACTCTGTACGTAGTGTAATCTTGAACTCTGCACTCTGTATGTAACACACTCCTGAACTCTGCACTCTATATGTAGCTCACTCCTTAACTCTGCACTCTGTACGAAGCTCACTCCTGAACTCTGCACTGTGTATGTAACTCACTCCTGAACTCTGCACTCTGTATGTAGCATAATCCTAAACTCTGAACTCTGTACATACCTCACTCCTGAACTCTGCACTCTGTACGTAGTGTAATCTTGAACTCTGCACTCTGTATGTAACACACTCCTGAACTCTGCACTCTATATGTAGCTCACTCCTTAACTCTGCACTCTGTACGAAGCTCACTCCTGAACTCTGCACTGTGTATGTAACTCACTCCTGAACTCTGCACTCTGTATGTAGCATAATCCTAAACTCTGCACTCTGTACATACCTCACTCCTGAACTCTGCACTCTGTATGTAGCTCACTTCGGAACTTTGCACCCTTTATGTGGCGTAATCCTGAACTCTGCAGTCTGTACATAGCTCACTCCTGAACTCCACACTCTGTATATAGCGTAATCTTGAACTCTGCACTCTGTATGTAACGCACTCCTGAACCCTGCACTCTATACATGGCGCACCCCCAATACAACCTAGCATTAAGGGCAATCATACTGTTGATGCAACCCTCAATAAAATTGAGTTTGACACCCCTAGTATAGACAATTGTTGGAATACAACCCATATCAACATATTAACAAATAAGCACATTTACTACCGAAGGAGGGGTGGGTTCCAGAGGAAAAGGGAAGTAATTGAACATGTGTGTAAATGGTACCATGGTTCACTCCACTCAACAAAGTAGCAAATATGGAGGAACTTATCTATATAATACAAGGTCATTGGAAAAATTGCTATAAATATTTGTGGGTGTGTAAATCGATATGTAGACAGTGGGTTTTTTATGGATTGCTAGGTCAACTGAAGGTAGGGTTTAGGGGTTTGGTCAAATTCCTTCCTTTGGCCATGTGTCCATACTATAGTTGCTTCTGGGAAAGAGGTCTTCAGGAAGTCGAGCGGGGAATTTTCCTGCCTACCCAAATTGGTGGTCTAACTGGAAAGAGGAAGAGTCAAAAGAAGCAAAAAGGGTGGGGAAGGGTCACAAGAATAGGTGGGGATCGGTCAAAGGTAGGAAAAGAGGGGTACAGGGCATGCAAGGGTAGGTGGTCTCCCACATAGGTTTCTCTCCATATCTAGTTGAGGAAAGTGGAAAATTAGCACTGGATCCGAAAAGGTATCTTCTTGATACCTCTATATTAACGTACTGACGTTGAGTAAAAAATCTGGTTCCTGGGCAGCCAGCTTCTACATGCAAGAGGATCTTTATGGTCTCCTTGAAGTGTAATGTAACAAAATGGAATTGAAGCACAGCACCACTGCTAATAGAACAAAAGATCCAGAAACAACTTTATTCCAATAAGGAGGACAATCCAAAAGATTATCCAATGTCTTTGGAGGTCCAAAAATAGACATGGACCACTTAGCAATGGTGGTGCGGTGCTTCAATTTCCATTTTTGTCCCTCCACACCTGGCAGGCCTAAGACCCCTTGGGTCTCTACACCCTGTAAATGGCTGCTCTGGGTGCTGGTCTAGAGTCAGTCCTTTGCAGTGACCTGATGATTCAGTTTTTAACTTACATATCCACCCCAATCCCAGAAGCCAAAAACTTTTTCAAATTATCAGGCTTCAAGAATAATTATATTATAATATATTATAGAGGAAACATTATGGACATTTCCTTGAAACGAAGACACCTTAAATACAAAAAAAAAACTGTATTTATACAAAATTATAACCTTTTCAGGACTACACAGCAAAATCCAGAAAGTTTTCAAAAATCCACTCAAGTAATGGTGCAATGGTGCCCCTTGTTTTATAGTGTATCCAGCAAGTCCAAGTCATAGTGTACTTTACCTTGTATTATGTGGATAGGTTCCTCCGTATTTGGTAGTTGAGTTGAGTTAAGTTGAGCTGACGATTGCTGTAGTGTCGGTGTTTGTGTAGCCCACCAGTGGACGGTTATGCACAGCCTAGCCATGTTTGCATGACCATGGATTTAAAGCATTGTTGTTTAGGGAGGGATGCATGGTGCTGTAGGTATCAAGTTGGCATAAAAGTCAGAAGTGTCACTGCAACCTGTTGATGCAATGCACATCTTGCTAGAAACATTTAGTGCCAGACTCTAGCAGATGTGTGTTTTTTTCTAGGGCATTGAGTTGCTGAGTTTAGGTGCTGTATGCTTCATGTTTGCCCAGTGCACGCAAATGCAGCATATTGGTGTGAACTGGGTGCACTGGTAACAATGAATCTTTGCTTGTCATTGCGTTGGGACTGCGTTGAGCAACACAGCAGTCCAATAGTTCTATATTCGAAGAACTACATGTCTCGTCATTCTTCGGTGGGTTGATTTCATGTAATAGACTCAATTCACAAAGCTAAAACACGAGAATTAGGATACTTAAAAGTATAACTAAAGGCAAAACTTTACTTATTGTACCTTTTTACATTAGGAAAGGACTAAATATCACTTCCCACTCTCTTCATCTTGATAACATATAAGGGAAAGGTCCTGAAGTCCTCTGTGGTAGAGGGGATCAGTGTAAGGTTCCATTCATACTACAGTAGTGTGTGAAAAGGGCAAATCATGCAATTTCACAAAAAGCACTAAAATACGCTTACTGCACCATTCACTGTTTATGGTGGGGGTCCCCAACCCCCAGACTGCAGACCGGTGGTGGTCTGTGGCCTGTTTGCAGCCAGGTGGTGGTCTGTGGCCTGTTTGCAGCCAGGTTATGAAGGCTGCACTGCCAGAAGTGTGGTGGTCGATCAGAGATATGACTTCTCTCACCGCCCACCCCGCATCACCGATGTGCCGCCCCCACTCTAGGATAGGACGGAACCCAGCAACTGTGCATTTGGCGGTTTCCATAGTTTCGGACGCCATAGCCCTGGGGAGAGGCTGTGAGAAGAGGGTGTAAGTCTTTCGCTGTAGAAAAACCCTTACAAATTGCCTTTAAATTATTAACGTGACAATCTGATATTTTTTTGGTGGCAGGCTACAGTGGCAAGCTGCATCTGGTGGTAGGCCACAACACTGGGAAGCTGCATCTGGTGGTAGGCCACAGCACTGGGAAGCTGCATCTGGTGGTAGGCCACAGCACTGGGAAGCTGCATCTGGTGGTAGGCCACAGCACTGGGAAGCTGCATCCAGTGGTAGGCCACAGCACTGGGAAGCTGCATCCGGTGGTAGGCCACAGCACTGGGAAGCTGCATCTGGTGGTAGGCCACAGCACTGGGAAGCTGCATCTGGTGGTAGGCCACAACACTGGGAAGCTGCATCTGGTGGCAGACGACGTGGCAAGCGACACACTCAGGGCTCCCACTGATTCTGCATTATGGTGAGTTGAACTATTTCATATTATACAGGGTGGGCCATTTATATGGATACACCTTAATAAAATGGGAATGGTTGGTGATATTAACTTCCTGTTTGTGGCACATTAGTATATGTGAGGGGGGAAATTTTTCAAGATGGGTGGTGACCATGGTGGCCATTTTGAAGTCGGCCATTTTGAATCCAACTTTTGTTTTTTCAATAGGAAGAGGGTCATGTGACACATCAAACTTATTGGGAATTTCACAAGAAAAACAATGGTGTGCTTGGTTTTAATGTAACTTTATTCTTTCATGAGTTATTTACAACTTTCTGACCACTTATAAAATGTGTTCAATGTGTTGCCCATTGTGTTGGATTGTCAATGCAACCCTCTTCTCCCACTCTTCACACACTGATAGCAACACAGCAGGAGAAATGCTAGCACAGGCTTCCAGTATCCGTAGTTTCAGGCCCTGCACATCTCGTATCTTCACAGCATATGGTTTTTTTATGGTTTTTATGGTCAGTAAAAACCAATAGCGGGTGAGCTGCTCCTTCCAGGAGGTACCGCCATTCCTCCAAAGCTGACTTGATGGCCAGCAATTCCCTATCACCGACATCATAGTTCCAGCAAGATGGTGCACCACCACATTATGGGTGTCAGGTCCGAGCATTCCTAGATGAACAGTTTCCTGGAAAGTGGATTGGTCATCGTGGGCCAGTTGAATGGCCCCCAAGGTCTCCCGATCTGACCCCCTTAGACTTTTATCTTTGGGGTCATCTGAAGGCAATTGTCTATGCTGTGAAGATACGAGATGTGCAGCACCTGAAACTACGGATACTGGAAGCCTGTGCTAGCATTTCTCCTGCGGTGTTGCTATCAGTGTGTGAAGAGTGGGAGAAGAGGGTTGCATTGACAATCCAACACAATGGGCAGCACATTGAACACATTTTATAAGTGGTCAGAAACTTGTAAATAACTCATGAAAGAATAAAGTTACGTTAAAACCAAGCACACCATTGTTTTTCTTGTGAAATTCCCAAAAAGTTTGATGTGCCACATGACCTTCTTCCTATTGAAAAAACAAAAGTTGGATTCAAAATGGCCGACTTCAAAATGGCCGCCATGGTCACCACCTGTCTTGAAAAGTTTCCCCCCTCACATAAACTAATGTGCCACAAACAGGAAGTTAATATCACCAACCATTCCCATTTTATTAAGGTGTATCCATATAAATGGCCCACCCTGTATTACAATGTAATAATAAAAATAATGCGCTTCAATCAACCTGACACCATATCAACCATGGTGTTGTGATGATTGAAGTGCTAATACCAGTCATTGTCCTGACAAATTGGTCACGGAGCTCGCCCCGCCAAGTGCAGCACAGGTAAAGAGCACAGGACGTTATCAGCTCACAAGGTTTCTGGTAGGATCAACAAGTATTTCTTTTGGTGATTTCTATCCCAGAGACACCAAAGGA
Source organism: Glandirana rugosa (assembly GCA_018402905.1). Classification (NCBI taxonomy): domain Eukaryota; kingdom Metazoa; phylum Chordata; class Amphibia; order Anura; family Ranidae; genus Glandirana; species Glandirana rugosa. The sequence goes on from BLSH010135249.1 coordinate 332,649, forward strand.
TGTAGGCAGGCACAGTCTGTTTTTTCTACTGCAGGTGGCGCTCATTCGCAGGTAGAGGAATCTAAAAGGAAAATGGTTCCTCTATGTTTTTTTTACGTCACTGGGGCAGTGATCCGGTTGGATGCTGGCCGCCCATGTGTCTCTGGTGGCCATCTTAGGTGGGGCAGCGTCTATTTTAGACCCTGGCTTCTGGGTTTGGTGCACTTTCAGTATGGGGATAGTGAAGGGACAGGTCACCCATCTGTCATGAACAATATTAGTGGTAGGGAAGGTTCCAGATGAGTAGGGAAAGCTTAGGGCCACCACTCTCCTTGACACCATACCATTTGGGTTTCGACCGGCCAGGCCCCACTTGTGAGTGTTCACCTTTACTTCAATACAAGCTCTATTATTTGCACCTGGACTGAGTATGTGTTATTACTGGCACACCAAGCTGCACCCACCCACAAAGTGAGAGGAAACATTTTTTCAAAGGGAGGAAAGATCCCCTCTTAGACAGGGGTTTCCTCTAATCCTGGTCCAAGGACAACTGTAAAATTTTGGATTTCTGAAATATTTCTCTTCTCTTCCCTATTGAATTCAGAACTAAAAAGAACAATTTCACATGGAGATGCACTTTAAGAACATTCTATGCAGCAAGCAAAAAGAGGGTTTTTAAATCCAAAATTGTCTTTTCAGCTTCGAAAGCCGAAGCCTACGAAGTATGAAACCCAGTTCATTCATCCATCGTCTCTTTAATTATTTTTGTAACATGCAGAATAGCAGCGCTCACACCCGGCCATCTCCGATGCATACATTTCATGGCCGCATACCAGAGATTTGTAACTGGCTTGCAGGCATAATGTTGCATTTAAATGCTAATCCGTAGTCGACAGCTCCTAATACTGTACATGGTATGGGTACAATGTAAAGCCTCTGAGAGAGATTACCTACACATAGTATTAACCCCTGGCATATCTATTGTTTAGAAAGGCTGCCAGCTTTGCCCAAAGGCTGTTCTGCTTGAAAGTAGTCTGATGTATCGCCAGTTTATTACTGAACAGAAAGGAACACCTTGAAGCGATTGGGAAGGACTCTTTCTACAGCTAAGCATCTAGATAAAGTCGGCTTGTTCAGGGCAAAGCGACAGGGCCTCTTATAAGAACAATACCAACATCCCCCAATCCACACAGTAATACCCACCTTCACTCCAACTCACCCTTGCTCAGCCCAAGCCCTATGTAAATGAACTATCCTTCTGGGTATAGAGAAGCAGATGTCCTCCTGGGATGCAGTTCTTTTGCCTGAGCAGCCAGTCGCCCAACCATGGGAGGAGGAGGAAGAAGTTGCAACTAATATGGCGCTTACACAGCATTAGGACTATGCACTCTAAAGGAGTAGGGGAGAAGAACAAGGATGGTATGAATCAATTGGTTGTGAGTGTTCCTTTTGGAGCAAAGAAACAGGTTCTCTTATAAGAACACCCCCACCCCACCACCTTGCATACTCCACTTGAGCCCTAGGTAAATGAATTGTCCTTCTTGGTAGGGAGAAGCATGTGACCTTCTCCCAGGATACAGTGCTTTGGCTGAGTAGTCCAATCACCCAACCAGAGGAGGAAGAAGTTGCAACCAACACAGACCCTACACAGCCTTAGGACTCTTAGGACTCGCATTCTGATGGAGAGGTGGGGAAGTCCAAGGATGGTGGTCCTCTTGTAAAGACAACTTTCCTCAGCCCATTGATACCCACCTTCGCTGCAGAGCTCAACCCTGCTCCTCCAGAGCCCTAGGTAAATACATTGGGTATGGAGGAGCATGCCACTTTCTGAATGTAGTCCTTTGGCTTGATCAATCACCCAACTACATGAGGTGAAGGGAAGTGCAAAGATGGTGAATATCAGTGGGTAGGTGGGGACTGTTCTTCCAAGACCTGTGAAGTCTACTCATTTAGGACAAAGAGGTTCACTTGTAAGAACATCGCCCCCAACCAGTGTTGCCAACCACCAGTAAATTTACTGACAGTTTGTAAAAATCAGTGATTTTTACAACTGTCTATAAATATCAGGGTCTGATAATTTGTCATGCTGTGCTGACTTTTTAAGTGTAAACCGGGCAAACTACTTGATATGGGTATTGTCAGTGTTTCCACGTTGTGTTTAAATATCATTTGTCTTAGTTTTTAATAGGAGTTCAGTTATTTTTCAGGTTGCCAGTAAAAAATGTGCTCTGCCAGTAAATTTTCCATGTTTTGCCAGTAAAAATTGCTGCAGGAGGTTGGCAACACTGCCCCCAACCGCTGATACCCACCTTCACTCTGCTCCCTAACCCTGCACTGCCTGCACCCTGGGTAAATACAATGTCCTGGACAGAGAGGAGCATCTAACCTTCTTCAAGGTTGCAGTGCTTCGGCCTGAGCCACCAAATGCCCGATTGTATGAGCAGGAGGAACAAGTTGCAGCCAACACAGAACTTATACAGCAGTAGGACCTGTTATTTTTCTCTGATTGGTGACAGAGATTCTTTAACTTTATGACACCTTTCTCTGGAGAAAGATACCACTGCCACACTGTTACCTAACTTGGAAACACTCGTTCTGTCCATTTTGTGGAATGCCAGTTTCAGGCACAGGGTTGATGGATCTCCTTGACTATTTAAGTATGTCTATAAGCCTGAAGAAGGGGATCCAGTGAAATTCCCACTCCCAGCACAAATCTGTTTCTCCATCCCCCCTCCCAGCTCAAATCCTCTTCCTTCCTAAATCTCCCATCCTAGCACATATTCCCCCACTTCAAAAAAAAAATCACCATTTGTCCCTCAAATTTCCTCTCCGAGCACACATCCCCCTGCCCCAACCCCCCAGCACAAATCCACCTGCAATTTCAACACGAGCACAAATCCTCTCCCCAGCAAAAAATCTCCCCAACCA
>BLSH010135249.1:338841-356454 GCA_018402905.1 Glandirana rugosa
TCGGTCTCCACTCCTCCACGACCACATACGTCATGACATACATCGGTCTCCACGCCCACCTCTGGCTACATACAGTACTGCATACACCAGCACCTCCTCACCTCTGGCTACATACAATACTGCATACACCAGCACCCCCTGCACCTCTGGTGACATACAGTACTGCATACACCAGCACCCCCGCACCTGTGGCCACATACAATACTGCATACACCAGCACCCCCGCACCTGTAGCCACATACAATACTGCATACACCAGCACCCCTGCACCTCTGGCCACATACAATACTGCATACACCAGCACCCCCGCACCTGTGGCCACATACAATACTGCATACACCAGGCATCCTCAAACTACGGCCCTCCAGCTGTTGCGGAACTACACATCCCATGAGGCATTGCAAAACTCACATTCACAGACATGTCTAGGCATGATGGGAATTGTAGTTCCTGAACAACTGGAGGGCCATAGTTTGAGGACCCTTGGCATAGACAAACAGTCACTCTGGAACAAATTATCAAATTATCATTGTTTCCTATGGGGAAACTTGCTTTGATATACGAGTGATTTGGATTACAAGCATTCTTCTGGAGCGGATTATGCTTGTAATCCAAGGCACCACTGTATATATATATATATATTTATTCCCTTTACTTCCTGTCCCATGGACAAAACAGGAAGAAAGCGGAAATCCCTCCAGAGCAAGGGTAGTCACCAGTCTCCACTAATGTAAAACAGGGTGCCCCTTAAACCGGGGTTTGCTGAAGTTTGCAATCCACTGAATTTTTCTCTGCTGCAGTTCAGTAACACTTACAGGTCTTGTCCCTCCCCCAGCCAGTGACTGGACAGTGAAAGGAGAAGCAGCAGACTGGTGAGCTCCACTCTCTGTCACCCTGCTCTCTTCTTCTATCAACATGCCCCATGTTCATTTATAAAGACGAGAGCACAACTGATTGGCTCCTTGTGCTCCTTCTCCCAACCCCAGTCTGAGCTCTGCTGTACAGAGACTGCAAGCTGCCGATACCAAATCCAATTGAGGTACTTCCACTGCTAGCATGAAAAAAATAAAAGTCATGATGTATTAGTGAACAGAGTTCTGCATTCATTTGTGTCTTTCTGGAGCTCAGCATTATCTTTCTCCATCATCCCAGATAGAACCATCGCATGGCATTCAGCGGGTGCACAATTACAGAGATGCCCCAGAGTATTTTTTAATCGTGACCCCGTTAAAAGCCATTTCAGCATTTCTTCCCCTGTCCTCATGGCTGGGGCCTGATTTAAACAATTCTAACTGGCTCTGGGCTATTACCTGTCAATTGCCAGCGTTGTCTCCTTGAGTAAGCAGTTTACAGAATCACATAGAGAGAGGAAGGCATGGGACGGATCTGCCTGCACTTCTCCAGCAGCTGCCCTCATTATTTCCATAAGCCTCCCCTAGCATGACTGATCTCCGATGGCTAAACCCAGCACCCCCTTAGCATGCCACTGTCACATGGATCGCAAATTTGCAATGCCAGAAAAAAATAAAATAAAAAATAAAATCTAAGGGTCAGTAACTCTTTTGAGTGACACATTTTATTATGAAGGATTCACCCCTTTCAGCAACACCTTGAGGATTATTGTATGGAAATATTATGGCTGTTTTTTTTTTGTGTGTCTGCTTTTCCTTTTTAATTATTGCCTTCCTGCTGGAAGTGCTTGCAAGACATTATGAAAGCAATAAAGCAAACAGGGTTATATTGAACAACAATATTATTCTGCGGGTTAACCATTTATCATGGAAGAATCTCAGACTCCACATGTGAATGGAGCTAGACAGGAAAACGGGGAAGTGCTAAAAATGAGAACTATTTAAAGGGGGTGTCCACCCTGCAGGCAATTTCAGTTTATTGACTTCTGTATATACGCCAGGGACAGTTTCAAAATACGATGACCATTATTTTTCCTTTTCCTTTGTGTGTGTAATTTTTTTCTTTTTTTTTTTTTCGGGCTGATTTGATTGTACCTAACAAAAATATTTAATGTTCACTGATTGGCTGCAACTAGCAAATACAGAATTTCTTTTTAAATCTACAGATCATGTACAATAAATAAGTGAATACATTTTGGGAAAAAAAATATTATATAGAAATAAATAAATATTATTTAACAATATTATTTAAAAAAACTGCAGGCTGTACCTAGTATATATATATATATATATATATTATAATTGAATTTACTTGAGGGATATATTGATATATATATATATATAAAATTCAGTATCTCACAAAATTGAGTACACCCCTCACATTTTTGTATATATTTTATTATATCTTTTCACGTGACAATCACATGAGAGTTCTTTGCCATGAGGTGCCATGTTGAACTTCCAGTGACCAGTATGAGAGAGTGAGAGCGATAACACCAAATTTAACAAACCTGCTCACCATTCACACTTGAGACCTTGTTACACTAACAAGTCACATGACAGTGGGGAGGGAAAATGGCTAATTGGGCCAAATTTGGACATTTTCACTTAGAGGTGTACTCGCTTTTGTTGCCAGTGGTTTAGACATTAATGGCTGTGTGTTGAGTTATTTTGGGGGGACAGCAAATTTACACCGTTATACAAGCTGTACACTCACTACTTTACATTGTAGCAAAGTGTAATTTCTTCAGTGTTGTCACATGAAAAGATAGAATAAAATATTTACAAAAATGTGAGGGGTGTACTCACTTTTGTCAGATACTGTATATATGTGTGTGTACATATAAATATTTATATATAAAATTTATGTTTGTATACTGTGTGTTTATATATATATCTCTTAAAAGCAATGCTGACATTAACGATAATCAGGGAAGCAGGTGATTGGAGCCAGAGGCTCTAATAGAAAATGGTGGGCTTGGGCGCAGAGCGCTGTGCTTGAAGCCCACCGAGTTGTGTGACAATAGCGAACAACATATTGTCCAGGGGGCCCGTGTGATTCCCTTGTACACCTGGATAGGAGGGGTGGCGGGGACGGCATTTGGAGGAACCAATCTCCTCCATTTTCCTCTTAATGGAGGAGATTGGCTTCTCTATATGCTGCCCCCGCCACCCCTCCTATCCAGTTTACTTTTCTTCTGCTGTTCCCAGGGTCCCTGTGTGCTTCCCTGGTCCCCCCCACAGAGCTGCTGTCTTCCCCCCCCCTCCTCTCTCCTGCCAGCTGCTGTAGAAGATGTGTCATGATGGAGAGATGGGAACGGGTCAGAAAATTTGTTATTTACCGGCTCCTTCCTTTTCTGAATGGACAGAGTCAGTGATTGGTACCGATTGGTTCATTCATAACTGAAGCATAGTAAACTGTTTTTACTATACTTCCATTTCTGAATAAATGGGAGGTTCAGTACACAACTATTTGTTTATTCGGTGGGACCGTAATATAGGGACCCACAATGGGAGTAAAGGGCCCCAGGATCAGTGGGAAGAGGGAAGGGCCCTGGCCAGGGGTCAGAGGGCCCTTCATAATTTCTTCCCTGAAGGTTCTAGTTATGCCTCTGGCTAGTGTTTAGCTTAATTACTAAACCCAGGAGCCTGCATTCACTATATCTGGTTTCCCACAGTACACAGAACATGGAAACGCAATTATTTTAGTAAATATAAACTGCTAAATACATTTTCTTATGAGCAGTACATAGCAGTCTTGTGCCTTCCATCAGTGTCTGGTTAAAGCTTGTAGGAGGAGTTTTCATTCTCCTCTGACCGTCCTATGAGGCTGCGGGACCCCTGACCCTCTGTCTGGACAGTGCTGATTGGCCCTGTGCTGATCATATGTATAATCCAAAGAAAAAAAAAGAAAAAAACTCTCTAGCAATACACACCAAACTGAGCATGTGCAGAGTGCCCCCAAGGCTCTGTACTATCAGCAGATGGATTGGGGACAGTGGATGAAGGGGAGGATTAGAGAAGACAGGATGAAACAACGTTTTTACACAATGCAGAAGATTAACCCCTTAGGTTCCACAGTGAGTATAACAAGCATGCTTTACTGCATACACAGACTGATTTTACTGTTGTGGGTTTAGTAACACACCGCACTGGTCACGTGACCACAATTTTAACTTGACTTTGCAGCCCCCAAGGTATGTATGGGGGAGATTGGTGTCGTTTGATGCTGTAGTTGGACTTCAAATCTCTGAAGTGAATTACTATGATGGAAGGTTCATTGCACTGAATCCTGAGTTAGTTTGCAAACACGGCAGATTTTTTTGTTCTTCCCAGCTAGTGATGTGTTTTCCAATCTCCCCCAGATGTTAAAGGGAATAGACATCTCAGATCCAGGTTTGCACACAGCCTGGGGACATCATTCTGCAGAATAACTTCAGTCTGACAGGTAACCGCTCCGGCACGGTGAATGCATCTCACCGAGAAATGCCGCAGACGGTTCGGAGTTTAGTGTTCCTGAAGAGGGATCAAAGGTTCCGCGAGATTCCAGGTACATATCTGGTCTGATAGAGATCAGAAATTTTTGCATGCGCGGCTCGGTGGCACGGCGAAACGCCGACCTCGACTAGCACTGTACCTGCATAACAACTTCACATAAACATCTTGTTGCTTTGAATGGAACACACAATCTGATTTATTTGTTCTTTTAGATACAAGCCGCTGGAGCTGAATTCCAGGAGTGCAGCTAAATACAAAGCTAAAGCCTCGTACACACGGGACGACGATCGTATACAACAGGTCGTATGAACGACCGTTGTATGCGAAATCGATCGTTCGTATGCGCGATTAGAACAGCTGACATGCGACAGTCGTACAACGGGAGTTGTATGAGCAGACTAGAAAACTTGGTCGTACCAACAAGCGCTCATACGACCGTTGTATCGTGTGTACAGAGCAGTTGGTACAACAAGTTGTATTGTGCAAAACACGCATGCTCAGAAGTCAGGAACAGCCGGATGCTAATTACATGCACCTGAACGTTCTTTCTGTGGTCGTACGATCGTGTAATGCAGTCAGTATGCAAGTTACATTATCCAACATACGATTTGAGACGATCGTAAGTACGATCGTCGTCCCGTGTGTACGAGGCTTTAGGAACCGTCCAATCTACCCAAAAAAATTCTGATTCTATCGAGCCGGTCTTGTGATCCAAGGATCCTTGCTTGGTGACCTCACTTTTCTTCACTTTGGTTAAGCGGTGCAGCTTGGTCACAGACCAGCCCACAGCCCCAATTATTGGACCATGCTTTGCTAAAGTTTTATTTTTTTGGATCAACTGTTGGATGATGCATGGTGCTTTTATTTTACTTATTTTTTGCTTTTTGCTGGAACTGAAAGGGCCCGTGTCTTTTTTCAAACTACGCCAGTAAATAGTCTCATCAAAAGTATAGGGCATCCTGCTCCCAAGTAGGGTCACCACGGTCCCAAGCTCTGAATTAGCCGCTCAAGGCCCGCCCACAATATACACTATATTACCAAAAGTATTGGGACACCTGCCTTTACACACATATGAACTTTAATGGCATCCCTGTCTTAGTGCATAGGGTCCAATATTGAGTTGGCCCACCCTTTGCAGCTATAACAGCTTCAGCTCTTCTGGGAAGGCTGTCCACAAGGTTTAGGAGTGTCTATGGGAATGTTTGACCATTCTTCCAGAAGTGCATTTGTGAGGTCAGCACTGATGTTGGATGAGAAGGCCTGGCTCACAGTCTCCGCTCTAATTCATCCCAAAGGTGTTCTATCGGGTTGAAGTCAATCAATTTTCTCCACCCTAAACTCACTCATTCCCCTAGACACTCCTAAAACTTGTGGACAGCCTTCCCAGAAGAGTTAAAGCTGTTATAGCTGCAAAGGGTGGGCCAACTTAATATTGGACCCTATGGACTAAGACTGGGATGCCACTAAAGTGCATGTAAAGGCAGGTGTCCCAATACTTTTGGTAACATAGTGTACTTCACTATTTAGGACCCCAAGCCAGTGACCCATAGGGGGCATTACATAGCTACCAATTTTTTGTTCAGCTCTGTGGTCAGAATGTGGCTGGGGGAAGTCTTCCAATGCCAGCTTCCCTTGTGACTCTAGGGTGTAATGTGACTGAATACCAAGGGCCACAAAGGATTCTCCAAGATTGTGAATGTGTCATAATTAACCATGTCCTTTAGGAACACCCACATATACGGTATATAGTATATATATATATATATATTTATATATATATATATTTTTTTTTAATGGAGCTAATATCAATACAGATTTATGTATTTATATTAGCTGTATTTAAAATTACATGATGATGTTTAACAATTAACAACTTGACTAAACTGTGTTTTTTATTATCCAAATGGAGCTCAGCTTTAATTTAAATAATGATATTATTGTGTTAGATGTTTTATACTATATCTTATATCAGATTATTGTTTGTAATTAGATGTGTACATTGGGTAGCTAAGTTTCCCCATTTTTTCCCATTAGATATACAGTTGGTGATTCCTGCACTAGCGTTGTACAATGGATTACTACTTGTAGCTGATTACAGGATACACTGCATACAGAATACATTGTTTTTGGGGGCTCATTATGGCATTTTTTTGCTGCTGCCATTTAGCAAGGATTCCAACTGCATTCTCTGATTTCAAAATATTAAATATCCACCATGAAAATATGGGACAGCAAGAAAGCTAAATTTGATGAATGCAGTATGTTATCAAAAAATACTGGAGGAACCTTTGCATTCATCAGCCAGGAAGCAGCACATGGGACGTACTTGGACATTCCAACATGGCAATGACCCAAAACACAACGCCAAGTCGACCTGTCATTGGCTACAGCAGAATAAAGTGAAGGTTCTGGAGTGGCCGTCTCAGTCTCCTGACCTCAATATCATTGAGCCACTCTGGGGAGATCTCAAACATGCAGTTCATGCAAGACAGCCCAAGAATTTCCAGGAACTGAAGGCTTTTTACCAAGAGGAATTGCAGCTTTACCAACTGAGAAGATAAAGAGCCTCATCCACAAATACCACAAAAGACTTCAAGCTGTCATTGATGTAACAAGCAGGGTCCTCTGATTCCTCCTGTATTGAATTGTATTGTAATTGTACTGTCTGCCCTAATATTGTAAAGCGCTGCGCAAACTGTCGGCGCTATATAAATCTTGTATAATAATAATAATAATAATAAAGGGGGCAATACACGGTATTAAGAAGTGGGGTATGTAAACTTTTGATCAGGGTCATTTGGGTAGTTTCTGTTGTCATTATGATTTAAAAAGAGTAAACACAGTTGATTGATAATAAATGGCTTCATCCAAACACAAACCATGAGTGAAAGAAATGTTTTTGTGTTCTCATTCATATTCTCTGAAAAATGGCCAAGAAATCATAAATTCTGCCAGGGTATGTAAACTTATGAGCACACCTGTATATATATATTTTTAATATAGTTAAAATCTATTTTTTAAAAGATTGCACACACCAGATGAAAAATGAAATCAGGCTTTAAATAAGAGTGTCTGCTCTTATATTGTTTTTGGATGTTGGGTGGGAGGTTGATGGATTAATAGTAAGTAAATAGTTCATGTGAGGTATTGCACCGGTATGGTAATACTCACTAGCAGACAAAATAGCAGGTGGGAGGCAAAGCAGTGACCCATATTTCATGGAGGAGGAGGGACAATGACACACTTTGCAGGTAAGAAGAAGGGGGTTAAAGAAAAGCTTCTGTGGAAAATAAAATCAAATAAAAAAAATGCTGCATAAGACATATTTGTAATTTTATGTAATTAAAAAATATTTTTCCATTTCAATCAACAGCTGCTATAATGTTCTGGTGTACAGAAAGTCCCTACAAATGTCTTTTCCTGCTTGTGTGATTGGCTTACTAATTTCCTCTACACTATGTTCGATGCCAAGCATCCCCAGAAATAGGAATTTTATTTTTGGTGAGGTACGCTATATAAGTACCTGAAATAAATAAATAAATAATAAATAATACTCCCTGACAGTTAATTACTTTTAAACGGACACAGATCCTGCAGCTTTTCTCATCAAAACACTGAGAGTGCACCAGGTGATTATAATGAACCAGACCCTCCCATTCAGAATGAGTATGCAAAGGACTTGGTAAAACAAACAGCTATTTATCCAGGGTAACAAAAAGTAGGAATCTGCTACAACATTTGTAAAAAATGTACACAGATCACCCAGAGGGTGTTTTCTTTTCTCGAGTAAGTGGAGTTACTCTTTAACAAAGACAGGGAGCAGGGCAATGGTACAGGATACAGGCAGAAGGTGGGGATGTGTTTCAGGTTGAAGATTGGGGGTGGTGCTGTGATGCAGCTTGAAGGTTGGAGGTGAGGCTGTGATGTAGACTGAAGGCAGGAGGTGCGGCAGGAATTCCTGTTGAATGCAGGAGGTTAAGCAGTGATGCACGCAGAAGAATGAAAGTTGAAGGCTGGATGCAGGGCTGTAATGCAACCTGGCTGAAGGCAGGAGGTGGGACAAGGGTTCAAGGTTGAAGGCGGGGCAGTGATGCAGTTTGAAGGAAGGAGACAGGGCAGCGATACAGGCTGAAGGTGGGGCAATGATGCAGGTTGCAGGCGGGGCAATGATGCAGGTTGAAGGTGGGGCAATGATGCAGGTTGAAGGTTAGAGGTGGGGCTATGATGCAGATTGAAGGTTGGAGGTGGGGCTGTGATGCAGGTTGAAGGTTGGAGGTGGGGCTGTGATGCAGGTTGAAAGTTGGAGGTGGGGCTGTGATGCAGGCTGAAGGATGGAGGTAGGGCTGTGATATAGGTTGAAGGTTGGAGGTGGGGCTGTGATGCAGGTTGAAGGTTGTAGGCCAGACTGTGATACAGATTGAAGGTTGGAGGCCGGACTGTGATACAGATTGAAGGTTGGAGGCCGGACTGTGATACAGATTGAAGGTTGGAGGACGGACTGTGATACAGGTTGAAGGTTGGAGGTGGGGCTGTGATACAGGTTGAAGGTTGGAGGCAGGACTGTGATACAGGTTGAAGGTTGGAAGCAGGGCTGTGATACAGGTTGAAGGTCTGAGGTGAGGCTGTGATGTAGGTTGAAGGTTAGAGGCAGGGCTGGGATGCAAGTTGAAGGATGGAGGTGGGGCATTGTTGTAGATTGAAGGTTGGAGGTGAGGCTCTGATGTAGGCTGAAGGTTGGAGGCAGGGCTGTGATGCAAGTTGAAGGATGGAGGTGGGGCTGTGATGTAGCTTGAAGGTTGCAGATGGGGCTGTGATGCAGGTCGAAGGTTGGAGGCATGGCTGTGATACAGGTTGAAGGTTGGAGGCAGAGCTGTAAAGCAGGTTGAAGGATGGAGGTGGGGCTGTAATGTAGGTTGAAGGTTGGATGTGGGGCTGTGATACAGGTTGAAGGTTGGAGGTGGGGCTGTTATGCAGGTTGAAGGCACCAGGTGGGGCTGTGATGCAGGTTGAAGGTTGGAGGAGGGGCTGTGATGCAGTTTGAAGGTTGGAGGTGGGGCTGTTATGCAGGTTGAAGGTTGGAGGTGGGGCTGTTATGCAGGTTGAAGGCACCAGGTGGGGCTGTTATGCAGGGTGAAGGTACCAGGGGGGGCTGTGTTGCAGGGTAAAGGTACCAGGTGGGGCTGTTATGCAGTTTGAAGGCACCAGGTGGGGCTGTTATGCAGTTTGAAGGTACCAGGTGGGGCTGTTATGCAGTTTGAAGGCACCAGGTGGGGCTGTTATGCAGTTTGAAGGCACCAGGTGGGGCTGTTATGCAGTTTGAAGGCACCGGGTGGGGCTGTTATGCAGGTTGAAGGTACCAGGTGGGGCTGTTATGCAGTTTGAAGGCACCAGGTGGGGCTGTAATGCAGGTTGAAGGTACCAGGTGGGGCTGTGATGCAGTTTGAAGGTACCAGGTGGGGCTGTGATGCAGTTTGAAGGTTGGAGGTGGGGCTGTGATGCAGGTTGAAGGTACCAGTTGGGGCAGTGATGCAGGCTGAAGGCAGGAGGAGGGGCAATGACTTAGAATCTAAAGAACTGCAGTCTCTTAAAAAATGTTTTACCTCTATTATACCAAGATGTTGCATATAACAGCAGGGTTATTTGGACCACATGAGCATGGTTTTCAAATCCTTTGACATGGAAAAAAGTCCCTACCTTCATGTATGTTATCTCTGTGTTTATCTGTTTGGCTGGAATTGCCCTTTAAGGGGCTATCTTCTTTGTAGTAATTTCGTCTCCCTCGTAAAAAGAAAAACTTTAGCAATGGCAATATAGAAGACAGCTGTACTGAATTTGTGCGAGTTTCATTTGCTGATGGATCCCTTCAAATAAGTGAAAGGATGTCAGCCTTGATCATTGAGTGACAGATATGATCATCAGAATTATTGAAGTACGGACTTGTATGTATATCTGAAGAATGACTCCATTATTGAAATGTTCTTCAGGCATATGAATTGGCCCAACCTTTATCCCTTTATTCATCTGCTATACATGAAGCAGATATATTTTTGATGGCACTCTTTCACCCTACAAGATCCCGATGGGCTTGATTAAAGAATAACTTCAAGCAACAAGTGAAGTCCATCTCTGATCTGGTTAGTAATAAGACAGAGTATATGTAGAGGGATGGGCAGGAAGAAGGTCCAGTAAGTGAACCTCACCGCAAAGCAGATTCTCCTTATGCCAACAAGTCCAACCTTTTTACTTTAATCTGAGCTGCATATAAGTAACCTCAACCAGATTCAGTAACATTTTAACACCGCTCCTTCGGGGGCCTACAGCCTCTTGTCAAATGCAAACTCCCTCTTTGAGAACTACAGAGGGCCAAGCTTGTTCCAGGGAATGCCTTCTCTCAGGAGGACTCACAGAGAGGAGCAGTTAGGAAGAGGCATTTAGAAAGGCACCCGTGAAAGAATTCAAAAATTGCCAGGCTTTCAGCTTGAGCTAGCCTATATATAATATTATGTGAATATTATGGCGCTCAGTCTTTACATCTGCAGTCTTCCATTGTTCTTCTCATGCTCATACACCTATAATTCAAAGCCATGTCACTCATTGAACACATTATACTGTTCCCTCCCCTTGGGCCAAGGTTTTCCCATAAACTGTATTTTTAGATCCACAAAACTCAAACTGGGATCATCTGGCTCATTGCATCTTGACAGCTTCCAGACCCCACCACAAACCCGCCTAAGTTAAATATTGACGTCAACCTCTTTTTTTCCAAGAAAGCCTAAAATGGCCACCTCTGTGAATGATCTATCTATTTAAATTTATATCTATGTAATACAGGCTAAATGAAAACAAATATGTCCTTTCTATTAATACAAACCTTGTGTGAATGGAGAGCACTGTGTACAGTCTAATTCATAAAGCATGTATTCTTGCCAAGTCTTAAAGGGATTTCCCAGTGTTAATAGTCTCCAGTGAATGGATAGGCTGCATTGTCAGTGATGTCACTGGCTTCTAGTGAATAGATTGCCTGCATTCTCATTGGTGTCACTGATCTCTATTTAATGGATAGGCTGCATTCCTATTGGTGACAGTGGTCTCTAGTGAATGGGTAGGCTACATTCTCATTGCTGTCACTGGTCTCTAGTGAATGTATAGGCTTTCAGTGATGCCAATGGTTTCTAGTGAATGGATAGGCTGAATTCTTAGTGATATCATTGGTCTCTAGTGAGTGGATAGGCTGCGTTCTCATTGGTGTCACTGGTCTCTAGTGAATGGATAGGCTACATTCTCATTGGTGTCATTGGTCTTTAGTGAATGGATAGGCTGCATTCCCAGTTATGTCACCAGTCTCTAGTTATTGGATAGGTTACATTCACAGTGATGTCACTGGTCTGTATTAAATGGATAGGCTTCATTCTCAGTGATGTCACTGGTTTGCAGCGAATGGATAGGTTGCTTTTTCAGTAATGTAACTGTTCTCCGGTGAATGGATAGGCTTCATTCTCAATGGCCAAACTGGACTAGGGAATGGGCTAGATAGGCTACATTCTCATTGGCGTCACTACTCTCTAGTTAATAGACTATATTTTCAGTGATACACTATTAGGGTTTGCCCCCAAGTATGTACCTATTTGTCTATTGCAGATCCTGACCAGATCTCTTGGGTTGGAGCACCCCACCTATTCATAATTGCCTCTTATTAGTGTCCACATAAGACATAGGAAGAGTTCTCGAGATCTCCCATTAGGAGGAGTGTATTGCTCCCATGGTTATGAGACAGAATCTCACATTCTATGGTAGTGTAGGACCCACTGAGACTGTGAATTAGGAGTGGGCTAAGCACTCTATGGCCATATAGTGCGACGGACTCCCTGTATTTTGGTTGAAGATGTCCAGGTACTTTAAATAGCCTTTTAAATAGCCTTGCAGGTTTTATTGTCATTATTGCATGTGCACTGTAATATGTCATTTTGTTTAGTGGTCTTATAGCAGCACCATCTCTAATGTGATACACTATTAGGGTATGTACCTATTTATATTTTCAGTGATGTCACCAGACTGTAGTGAATGGATAGACTGCATTCTCAGTGATGTCACTGGTCTCTAATGAATGGATAGGCTACTTTCTCATTGGTGTCACTGGTCTCCCATGAATGGATAGGCGTCATTCTCAGTGATGTCACTGGTCTCTAATGAATAATGAATGGATAGGCTACATTGTCAGCTATAATGCTCTTTTGGAAAAGATATATTACATTTTGGGTGTGTTACTTAAGAGGACACACGTTTTATTTATAATTATATTGGAAATCAAGTGGCAATATATCTGTTACAATCCTTGCCGTATACACTATTACTCTGCAGCTAGAATTTCTGTTATATAAGACACTACATTTTGGCCACAATCTGAATAACAGTTTCTATGGGCTGTAAAGGAC
Source organism: Glandirana rugosa (assembly GCA_018402905.1). Taxonomy (NCBI): domain Eukaryota; kingdom Metazoa; phylum Chordata; class Amphibia; order Anura; family Ranidae; genus Glandirana; species Glandirana rugosa. The sequence goes on from BLSH010135249.1 coordinate 351,683, forward strand.
CCACATAAAAACCCCCACAATTTGCAAATTCCTTCAGTGACATTAGCACCTCTTTGCCTCTCGCTCTGCCTGTAAAGGCTGTTTGACAATATAGTACCTCCCTGTGCCATGCATAGGCAGAAAAAACTCCTTCCAGTACCATGTGACTACATCACAATACCATCACAATACCAACTACAGCCTCTGCAGTAATGCCAGGACAAGGTCCTTTAAAACTCTAGGCAAAAAGGCCAAAGCCCCCCCCAACCTTCCATAAGCTGTGATTAGCATAGGTTGCAGGCCCTGCCTTTTTGAGTCCCCCTCTCGCTGCAGCACCTAAGGCAGCCGCCTCTTCTGCCTCCCCTTGTCCTGGCCCTGCTTCTTCCTTCTAGGTTGTATCTTTTGAAATGAAAGGCCACATGACCAGATTTGGAAGATGATTTTATGGAACTTTTGATATTTATTTTTATAAATGGAGGCTTTTAGCTCATGCATTGTAGGCTTCTCTATTAAACTATTTGTCTTTATTCTGGTGACTTGAATTCCGCTTTAAGTTCAGAAAAATTAAAACATTTTTATTTGTGAGCAGGGTGTTGAAGGCTCTGCCTTGCAGTCTTAAATTGATGTCAAGTATTTTTATTTGCCTTCAAGTCACCAATTTGATGTATTTATTTTTTTTCTTTAAAGCAAAATCTAAAGGGAGCCAACAGCTGTTGCCCTTTTGAAAACGATGCGTCTTTGGAAACACATGCGTCGGAATAAAACAATGGCTTATGAAGCAAATTAGACACAAAGTAATTCTGAGAGGTGCCGTGTTGTGTTATTTCACAGTATTTACAGCTGGGCTAATGGAGGAGGATTAAGTTTGACGTCCAGGTACTGGCTGGTAAAAACAATTAATTGCCAAGCTTTACGAAGTTGTTAGGAGTTTGTCAATATGTGTTGACTGAATCAAGGTGATATTTAAACCTAAAGAGGCACATCTTCTCAGACAGACTGATCCCCTACCTCTCTCCTTTGTGGGCATCCATTAATTTAGATCAGAGGTCTCCAGGCATTTTAGACAAAATGTCAGTCCATTATCTGTCAGGCTTTAGGAGGGCCAGATTGGGGCCATTAGAAGTAGAATATGTCCCAAGGTCAGTGGGAATAAATAAAGCCTCGGGCTTGGTGGACGTGGGAGTAAAAAAATTACATTGCACCTGTGGTCGGTAGGAGGAGGAATAGTGCCCCATCATTGGTATCAGTGGGATGAATAGCACATCATCATTGGTGTCAATGGGAGGAATAGCACATCATCATTTGTGTCAGTGGGAGGAACATGCCCCATTATTGGTGGCAATGGAAGGAGTAGTGCATGCCCCAACATTGGTGTCAGTGGGAGGAAGAGTGCCCCAACATTGGTGTCAGTGGGAAAAATAATGCCCCATCATTGGTATCAGTGGGAAGAATTGTGCTTTATCAGTGGGATGAGTTGCACCCCATCATTTGTATCAGTGGGAAGAATAGTGCCCCATCATTGGTATCAGTGGGAAGAATAGTGCCCCATCATTGGTATCAATGGGAGGAATTGTGCCCCATCATTGGGATCAATGGGAGGAAGTGTGCCCCTTCATTGGTATCAGTGGGATAAATTGTGTCCCATCATTGATGTCAATGGGAAGAATTGTGCCCCATCATTGGTATCAGTGGGAGGAATAGTCCATTAACACTGGTATCAGTGGGAAAAATAATGCCCCATCATTGGTATCAGTAGGAGGAATTGTGCCCCATCATTGGTATCAGTTGGAAAAATTGTGCCCCATCATTTGTATTAGTGGGAGGAATTGTGCCCCATCATTGGTATCAGTGGAAGGAATAGTGCCCCATCATTGGTATCAGTCGGATGAATTGTGCCCCATCATTGGGATCAATGGGAGGAAGTGTGCCCCTTCATTGGTATCAGTGGGATAAATTGTGCCCCATTGTCTATATCAGTGAGAAGAATAATGCCCCATCATTGGTATAAGTGGGAAAAATAATGCACTATCATTGGTGTCAGTGGAAGGAATAGTGCCCCATCATTGGTGCCAGTGGGAAGAATAGTGCCCTGTCATTGGCATCAATGAGACTACTGATTTAGATATTTTAGTAATTTTCAATCAGTATACCATATAGTTCATTTTAAGAGCATGCATACTAAGTAATGTGAAGTGTACACTTCTAGGTACTGACTACCTCCAACAGAGATCACAGTTCTCCCCCCAAGAATTCCTTCATCTGCACGTCTCTAAAGAAGAACGGATCCATCTTTTTTCAGGCATAATTTAGGGTCAACATCTTTTTTCTAGACTGAGATGCTGGCTTAGAAATGACACAATCAGGTATTTGCTGTGACTTCATACTTTGTGACTATCTACAAAGTTACAACAATGTGTACAGTCTGATCACTGGGGAGAGGATACTAATGACATCATCTCAGCCTAGGCAAAGTCACTTGACTGAAAACCACATTTTTCATGACAAAGGCAGAGCTTTTTGAGAAAATGACACAGTTAACATAAATTGTGACACGTCAGGAAGTTACTGAAAGGTCCACTGTGTATTGTATCTGGGAATGCAAGCAGCCATTTTGCTTTTGCTCACCAGAAACTGGTGAGTCACAAAGCAAATAACTGTATGTTATCACACCCGGCAACAATATCAGTAACGTTCAAAATGATATTATTATCGTCTGGATAACTTCAGGGATACGCGAGGTGTCTTTACAAGACTTGACTGTGTTTAAAAGTTATTTACACAAAGAAGTTTATTGGCATGGCCAGGATGGCACCTAAAGTTCTACACAAGTTAGTGAACTGCCACCTCTGGTATTCCATCATAATAAACTGTTAGAGCTGCACAGTGTGAATCATGCTTTGAGGATTGGTAAAATCTTCAGGACTGCGTATCCAGATGAACTATTTTTTTTAAATAATGAGTGATTATAATTGTAACATCTCAAAAGAGGAGGAAGAAAAGGCAAGGCAATGGAAAGGAAGGGAAGGGTAGGGAAGGGAAGAGAAGAGGGGGGAGAGAAGAGAAGAGAAGAGAAGAGAAGGGAAGAGAAGATAAGGGAGAGGGGAAAGAGAAAAGGGGGAAGAGAAGAGGAGAGGGGAAGGGAAGGGAAGGGAAGGGAAAGGAAGGGAAGGGAAGGGAAGGGAAGGGAAGATAAGAGAAGATAGAAGAGGAGATAGGAGGAAAGGGTTGGAGTAGAGGAGCATAAAAGATATAAGAGAGGAGGAGCAAAGAAAGGGATGAGAGATAGGGAAGGACAGAAGGGAAGGATGAGAAGAGGAGAGGAGAGGGGAGGGGAGGAGAGGAGAGGAGATCAAAACAAGACAGTCAAGGGAGGAAGAGAGAAGATGAGAAGGAAGAGAGGGTAAGGGTGGAGAGAGGAAACAAGAATAGAAGAGGAGAAAGGAGGAGAAGGGTTAGAGTAGAGGAGCAGAAAAGAAATATGGGAAGAGGGGCAAAGAAAGGGATGAGAGATAGGGAAGGACAGAAAAAGTTTATGTTAAGGTAGGCAGAAAAACTAAGAAAAGAAATAAGTGAAAAAGGAAGGAAGGAAAAAGAAAGTGAATGAAAAAAGGGTAAGGGATAACAAATCTAAGTCAGAAAATTTTCGATAAAGCTGCACCTGTCTGGACACCATCAAATCTTTTCCCTCTGCTCCATTTCATATCGCTGATACTGAACTCTGCCAGGACAGTGAATGCACACAGTAATGGCCTGTACACATGATCCGAAAATCAGACGAAAAATACCGCATACGATGCGATCGTACGATAATCGGATCGTTAGTAAACAGCTTACGAGAGCCGATCATGACAGTTCATCCGATAATATTCTATCTAAAATTTTGATCGCATGATAACACATTGTACGATTTTTGTTTAATCAGTATAGCTGTCGTTCCAAAATACAATACAAATACACTACAACACATGACATCACTTCAGATTTTTTATTCTGTCGTATGAGAATTTTCATGACTTTAGTACATTCTTCCGATTCGATCTGAGATTAGCATGCAAAAAAAAGCGGATGATCTGTCATCCGATTTTCGGATCGTGTGTATAGGGCATAAGAGTAAATAAACGAAATAAAAGAGCGAGTAAATCAAATTACAGCAACGGGTTATCTATAAGCCATAACATTTATAGTGTCCCCTTTCTCACAGAATTCCTGATATTCAAAAGATTAAATCTGACATATAATGGTCTTTCTCTGCTGAGAGACAGGATCGTGAGATGGTCCTTCACCGAGAATTCAATCCCCACCACTTTAGCTGCCTATCCCATCCATTCCCCCATCTGACTGACTCGCTGGGCCATATCTCATGCAAAATCATCTCAACCTTCTCCAATGCCTCACTGTCTTTATCACTGCTATAGGTATGGCAGTATTTGATTTCCCCAATGAAATACAATTGCAAAATGTCAGGACAGGAAGACAAAGGCCTGCACTCCCATACCTCTTCCAACTCTACTAAAACGTACTCTATACCGGGTCGCTCAGTCAGTCTACCCCCTTACCTACCCTATCCGTCGATTTCACCACCCCTAACTTAAGAGCCACTTCCTGGTAGAGTGCTAGGACAGAGAGTCGTCTCTTTCTGGTAATATACAGTCTAAATTAGAAAACTTATAGTCCTTAAGACACTCTTTCCCCTGTGATATTTACAATACCGAATATCTATTGGGCAACGACATTAAACTAAATGAGCGAGAAAATAAAGCAAATAAATGAGAATACGGGATATGTGTGCTAGG
>BLSH010135249.1:370703-385018 GCA_018402905.1 Glandirana rugosa
CTACCCTTGATGCTAACCCTACCCTTACCATCCATAACCCTAATGGTAACCATAGGACAAACACTAATGATGGTCCTGATACTAACCTTAATCCTATAATGGTAACCATAGAACTAACACTAATGATGGTCCTGATAATAACCTTAATCCTATGATGGTAACCATAGCACTAACACTAATGATGGTCCTGATACTAACCTTAATCCTATAATGGTAACCATAGAACTAACACTAATGATGGTCCTGATACTAACCTTAATCCTATGATGGTAACCATAGCACTAACACTAATGATGGTCTTGATGTTAACCCTAGTCCTAATGGTAACCTTAGTACTAACCCTAATGGTAACCCTAATGCTAACACTAATTCTAATGGTAACCATAGCACCAACACAAATAATGGCCCTGATGCTAGCCCTGACTCTAGTGGTAACCATAGTACTAACACTAATGGTAACTGTAATGCTCACCCTAAGACCCCTTTCACACTGAAGTGCTGCTACAACAGAGCTAAAGCGCAGGACATTTTTGCTGTGTTTTAGCAGTGCTTTTTGGGCTCTAGCGGGCCATTTTTTTTGACAATGTGACCTTAAAAAAAGGAAAAAAGACCAGTTTTGCGGTGCTTTTAAAGCATTCATTTCAATAGGCAGGGGCGTTTTTGGAGCGTTATTTATAGATGCTGCTTGCAGGATTTTTCTAACGTCCCGCAAGCGCACCACCCAAGTGTGAAAGCACTCATGCAAATGAACGAGATGCATTTTTCAGGCTCTTTTCACCCTGAATACCCTGAAAAAATCACCTGAAAACTGCCTCCGTGTGAAAGGGGTCTAACCCTAGTGGTAACCATAGCACCAACACTAATAATGACCGAGATGCTAACCCTAACTCTAATGGTAACCATAGTACTAACACTAATGGTAACCCTAATGCTCAACCTAACCCTAATGGTAATCATTGCACCAACACTAATGATGGCCCTGATGCTAACCATAACTCTAGTGCCAACCATAGTACTAACACTAAGAACCCTTTCACACCGGGGCCGCCCGAGCGTTAGCGGTAAAACACTAATTTGCGACGCTTTACTGCTCATTATAGCAGAGCTATGGCACCTCTATCCGGGGGGGGGGGGCAGCGGTGCGCTTTTAGCCCCCCCACAATGGGTTAAACAGGGGTTAAAAGTGATGGTTAGCGGTGCTACCGAAGTGGTGTTCTGGGCTTCGGGAGCGCTGCCCCATTTTTTTCAATGGGCAGGGGCGGTATAGGAGCAGTGAATACACCGCTCCCACCCCGCTGCAAAGATGCAGCTTGCAGGATTTTTTTTACCGTCCCGCAAGCGCACCGCCCCAGTGTGAAAGCACTCGGCTTTCACACTGGGGTGCATTGGGGCGAGTTCTTCAGGCGCTTTTCAGTCGCTATTTTTAGAGCAAAAGCACCTGAAAAACATTCTGGTGTGAAAAGGGTCTAATGGTAATCCTATTGGTAACTTTAACACCAACACTAATGATGGCACTGATGCTAACCCTAATCCTAATGGTAACCATAGTACCAACACTAATGGTAACCTTAATGCTCACCCTAACCCTAATGGTATCCATAGCACCAACACTAAGGATGGTCCTGATGCTAACCCTAATGGTAACCATAGTACTAACACTAATGGTAACCCCAACCTTAATTTAAGCCTCAACACCATGGTAATTATAGCACTAATAAAAACCCTAATTGTAACCCTAATCCTAATGCTATTCCTTGTCCTGATAGCAGCCATACCAGTAACACTAATGATAAACTCAATGCTAACCCAAACTCTAATGGTAGCCATAGCAGTAGCACTTATGCTAACCCTAACCTTAAAGTCGAACTATAGGCAAAATAGTTTTTTCATTTTGGACAGAGTAAGGGAGGATTATAACCCCTGTCAGATTTTTTTTTTTGCCATCTGTGTCCCATTGTGTAGATTTCCCTTCAATTCTTGTCCCAAAGCCAAACAGGAAGTGAGAGGAAATCCCTGCGAATTAAGGGAATATCTTGAGGACCCCCAGGCCACCAGAACTACTGTCCCCATTGGAAAATGTCCCCTCTTTTACTTTTCTGGGGACATCCCAAAATTTGGGATTTTCTTTTACTTCCACTTTCAATGATAATGGTCAACAGGCCAAATACAGAGGGGGAATCTCCCAAATGGGGGCGCAGACAGCAATAAAACTAACAGGTTTTCTAATCCTTCTCCACTCTATCCAAAATTGGAAAAAAAGTTTTGCCTTTAGTTATACTTTAATGTTCTCTTTTACCCTAATGTTTTTTTCGATTTTGGATAGAGTAAGGGAGGGTTCAAACCCCTGTCAGATTTTTTTTCACCATCTGAGTCCAATTGTTGAGATTTCTCTTCACTTCCTGTCCCATAGTCAAACAGGAAGTTAGAGGAAATCCCTGTGAATTAAGGAAATCCTTTGGTGACCCCCAGGCCACCAAAACTAGTGTCCTTATTGGAAATCCTCCTCCATTACTTTTCTGGGGACAACTCAAAATTTGAGATTTTCTTTTACTTTCACTTTCAATGATAATGGTCAACATACCAAATAGAAAGGGTGAATCTCCCTAATGGGGACACAGACAGCAATAAAACCTAAAAGGTGTTCTAATCCTTCTCTACTCTATACAAAATTGGAAAAAAAATGCCTTTAGTTATACTTTAATGTTGCTAACCCTAAATTTAATGCTAGGCTATCCCTTCCCCTAATGGTAACCATAGCACTAACACTAATGCTAACCCTAATCTTAATGTAGCTCTAACACTCACAGTGATGCTAGATCTAATGGTAACCCTAACACTCAACCTACCACTAACCCTAATGTGTTAGAATGTCTTACGATTTTTTTTTTCAAGGAAATTTCACCTCAACAGTCAACATGGCAACATTTGAGGCTGATTTCAGACATTTCAGAGGTAATTTTGCATCAAAATCAGTTTTGATTAAATCATTCCTCCCATCTCTAGTGCTTAGCATATACGTTTACATATAGGTATAAAACCATTATAGTTAGATCCCATCCAACCTCCCAACAGGGCTTGTTTTTAGTGGGAACATGGGGAACGCAGTTCCGGCACCTCCAGCACTGAATGTACTGTACTGCAAGGAGTGCTGGGGTGTGCTGGAGGGTCGATTAATTCTGCCTGGTGGGGGAATCTCTTGTCCCTGATGAGGATCTATTTTTGTGTGGGGGCCTATTGTTGCTGGAGGGGGTGTCTTATGTTGCTGGGGAGTCAATTGTTGCTGTGAGGAATCTACTGTTGAGAGATCTATTGCTGCTAGCTGCTGGAGGGTCTATTGATGGTGGCTGCTGGTAGATCTTCTGTTGCTATGGAGCTATGAGTAAGCGTCAATTTAGGACGTGAAACGCGTTAGCTGCTGCACCTGGGGTCCGCTCCTGTTGTGCCCCGACTGTGCCCATGTACATATTATACATGCGCAATAAAAAGGCTATCATTTGGAGTGCGGCTGTCTAAAGACTTTCCTTTCCTCAATTAATGCTGTGGCGAAGCCTGCACTCAATCAAGGTGGATTGGTGGATAGTGGTTGGCCGGGGCTTTGAGCGGGTGCATTTACTCTTAGATCTTCTGTTGCTGATGGAGGTATATTGTTGCTCAGTAGTATTTTGTTGTTGGAGGTCCTTTGTTGCTAGGCGGGATCTATTGTTGTCTTGGGGGTCTATTGTTGCTGGGGTGGGATGTATCAAATTCCATACAAATTACTTAGTAGCACAAAATGATACTTGGTTCTGTACTCTCTAAAATGGGTGGTACAGGGAGGTGGGTGAAACCAAGGGATGGTGCTCAGAGATGGGTAGGGGCAGAGATGAAGGGTGACTCAGAAGGGAGGAGTCGCTGCACCTATTCTCTGAGAAAAAAGCCCTGCCCCCCAATATATTTATTCTGAACAGAACACCCATCATTTAAAAGCAGTGATTCTATTCTCCTGGCTTCGTAGAGCACCAGAAGACCACACTTGGTAGTCCTCTAGTCCTGTCCCAGGGTTTCTGGGGCATATGGCCCATTTTGCCTCTTCTTGGTCTCTTTAGATGTTAGAAGTCGGACTGCGCCATTCGTACAAACAAAACAAGAACAAAAATTTGAGGACTAAACCCACTGGTAATCCGGTTCTGGCCTGCATTAAAATCAAAGAACACGTCCAAGAACAAAACACAAACAGATCTTCTAAAAATAAGCCCAATTTGTCAGATTTGGTCTGATGAAATCTGCTAGTCACCCAGTGTTGTAAATTATCAGGCATACTGAAGATTCCTCGAGGTATGATTCACAAGTTTTATAAAGAATCAAAGCTTGGATTTACGTTGGAAATGTGTTGCAATGCCTCGTTATTCTTGAAGCACTACATGCATTTGAATGAATAGAAAAGAATGATTATAGGAAATGGTGATGGCAGGGATTTCCCCAAATGCAAAGAATTTATTGGCTCGACTTTCCCATGAATAATTCTAAGCCTCTCCAGTCCTGAGGTTGTTGCAATATACAGCAGTCTATTTGTTTTAATACCAGATATGTACTTTTTATCATGATAAAGTTGTCCTTGAACCCCAATCTAGTGACTTTGCCTAAGATGATGTCATCAGTCTGCTGCAAGCAAGAGGAAACATTTCCTCAATCTCCTCTCACCCTGTGATCAGACTGTATATTGTAACTTCTGAGCCACCATCTATAAACCCATGAAGTAGATGCTGACTCTGGATGATGACTGACTAAAGATGGCTCCTTTCTTATGGAGAGGAGGGCGGATAAAGACATTGTCAGGGGGAGTGCTGTGATCTCGATGCGAGGTAATAAATCCCTGGAAGCGTTAAACTTACACATTACTTAAAATACACGCACTTAACATGAATAATGTTTCTGATGGTTGGTCCACTTTAATGTAAGCAGCCATCTCCCCCTAGAGACAAATAAAGCTTTCCTTCTATGTTTCAGTGTTTCTGGCCATTAACCTCCCTGGCGGGATGATTATTTCAGATTTTTGGTGCTGAAAGCAGTACGATTATTTTGCATGAAAATTTGGCGTTTTATATTGTAGGCCTGTAATTCTTAGGAATAACTCACTTAAATCTGTCCAAACAAGAGTCTAGTTGACATCCTGGGTATGAAAAAGTTTGAAAAATGAAATCATAAATTATAATATAATAAATAACTAAAAATAATTATCAAAAATAATAATAAAATAGTAATAAAATGTATTCAATAATGTAATCAAACCCAAAACGCAGAAATTTGCTCAGTTGCAGAATTGTCGCTGTCGTCACTTTCAGTTTCTGATGATAAATTTCCCCAAAAATCAGTATCACTCAATTCTGCAAATGATTCTTATTTACTATCGCTGTTTTCTAGCTGATCAAAAACCACTTTTGACGCAAAGGGACACTTTTTGGTTGCTATGGACATTCTCATGTTTCCAGGCAGAAAGAATGACATTTATAATATAAAAGTGCATGCAGGGCTCTGGGCAAACCACTAGGGACAAAGGGGATGTGAAGTTATTTCATACAGTAATGTAATCTATAAGATTACAGTGTACTGTATGTGCTGTGTGTGTTTCACTTTTTGAATTTCCCGCCGGCCTCCGTCCCCGTGCGACGCGACGCTCGCAGGGAACAGAGCCCGGCACACAGGAATCATCTGGCGGCGGACACAGCCCTCAGACACTGCGGGGGACATCGCTGGATCCAGGGGACAAGGTGAGTAGCGCTGCCTGGATCCAGTAATGCAATCTCGAGTGTGGCTCGGAGTTGCCGTACTTGGTAATGAAAATCCACCCCGAGCCACAATCGGGAATACCGCCAGGGAGGTTAAAGCGGTTGTCTACCCGAAAAAAAAAAAAAAAAAACCTGCAAGACAATAGCATAATGAGCTAGTATGCACCGCATACTAGCTCATTATGAAATACTCACCTTGAAATGAAGATCCGACCGTGCTGCTCGGTCCCCTCTGAGGGAGCGGACATCTTCCCTCGGATCTTGCTTTCGGGTACGCGACTCCGGTGCTGTGACTGGCCGGAGCCGCGAGACGTCACTCCCGCACATGTGCGCAGGACCCGTTTTTCTCGGCAAGGTCCAGAACTATTGCCGGGCTTTTGCCAGGACATACACGGCGCAGCTTCCTAGTGCCGGCGCGTCCCCGCTCTATGAGAGGAAGCCTCAACGGCTTCCTACAGTTCGAGCCGCGATCAGCTGTAGCACGCTAACCCGGGACCGGAAGTGATGTGTGGACCAATGATCGCTCAGCTAGGTGGTCAACTGACGCGTTTCGTCGTGGGACGTTTTCAAAGGTGTCTAGGAGATGATTTTTGAACAATAATCTGTCCCTCTAAGCAGCAGTATGTGAAATCTCAAATTACTCCCACAATCTGATCGTTGTGTACGATCCCACAATCTGATCTTTGTGTTATGAAGGGTTTGATCTGCAATTTGTCACTCAAAGCAGCAGTGTGTGAAATCTCAAATTACTCCCACAATCTGATCGTTGTGTACGATCGTAGCGATCATTGTGTTATGCAGAGTTTGATCTGCAATCTGTCACTCAAAGCAGCAGTATGTGAAATCTCAAATTTCTTCAATCTGTCCCTCAGAGCAACAGTGGTAGTAATCTCAGGATGCAGGATCAGATGTTAAAATGTCTGCAATCTGTCCCTCACAAAAACGCCGGCAGCATCCTCTCCCTACACTAACTCAAGAGCATGTGACATGCAGCACTGTGACTCCAGCCTCATATAGAGGCTGGGTCACATGATGCACTGGCCAATCACAGCCATGCCATTAGTAGGCATGGCTGTGATGGCTTCTAAGGGCAAACCAGTGAAACACTTGTTGATTGGCTGCCCTGCAGCTATTCAACATGCGTGATCAACTACCAGAACCCAGAACCTGAACACGAACGTTTTTTGAAACGTCCGTGTTCGGGTCGGGGACACCCGAAAGTTTGGTACGGACCCGAACGTTACAGTCCGGATTCGCTCAACACTATTTACAGGCATATGCTCTTACAGGTAGAAAAAGCCCTCCCAAACCCACGTTTTTGAGAGGAGCTTTTGAGCAGAAAAGACGCCTAAGTGCCCAAAAATGCACGAAAATGCACAAAAAAATGCGAATGAGTATGAAAAACCACGAACAAGTTCAAAGAAGCTTGAAAACACAAAAAAAAAAAAAAAAAAAAAAGTAAAAAAATGAGGGGATGGTTTGCGGAAAAAAAACCTTTATGCTTAAAAAGGCTCAAAGGAGCTCAAAGAAGCTCACTAAAAATGTGCAAAAGAGCCCAAAAAAGTACAAGCTTCTTCAAGCTGAAATAAAAGTGCCTGTAAAAGCAGCTTTTTTTGAGCTGCAGTGTGCATTAACCCTTAAAGCAGGGGTCTCAAATTGGTGGCCCTGCTGTTGCGAAACTACTACTAGTCTCATGAGGCATTGCAAGGCTGACAGTTACAAGCATGACTCCCACAGGCAGAGGCATGATGGGACTTGTAGTTTCGCAACAGCAGGAGGGCCGCTAGCTTGAGGCTCCTGCCTTAAAGTGATCTAGTGGCTGTATAGCCGCTCGGATCAATTTTAGATTATAGAGCATCGCCAGCTCTAAAAAAACATATCAGGGTCATGATGGCAGCTGCAGCGATGATCATGGTAGAACTACTGAAACCAGAGGAAGTACGGGTACGTCCATTTCCGGGAAGTGGTTAGCATGCCTTGCTGAGGAAAGAACTCTGCTTCCATGATACCTTGCAGAGCCATAAATAAAAGCCACTAATGCAAAATTTAAACTGGACCCCTCATATCAAGTCAAACTTTTAATAAAACATTTAATATAAATGGATAAAATGTAATTGTTTTCAGTCCTTAGCCACTTAAGGACTCCCCCATGTACATTTAATGCAGCAGGGCGGCCCTCAAGCGCAAAATCACCTACCTGTATGTGATCGCTGTTGTTGGCTCTGGGGCACACGTGCACGCCGCCGGAGCCATGCTCCCCCTGTGTTTGGACACAGCAGAAGCCAATAAGCCGATCATTCAAAGGACAAACAGAACGGCGGACTGCCTATGTAAACAAGGCACAGGGAGGAAAATGGAGATCTTGTGTTTCTGCTAAGCAGAAACACAGATCTCTGTTTTTCTCCAGTGTCAGCATTCCCCACACAGTTAGTAAGCACTCCCTAGGAGCACACTTAACCCTTTGATTGCCCCTGATATTAACCCCTTCCCTGCTAGTGTCATTTATACAGTAAGAGTGCATTTTTTTTAGCACTGATCACTGTATTGGTGGCACTGGTCCCCAAAAAGTGTCACTTAGTGTCAGATTGGTTCGCCGCAATGTCACAGTCCTGCTAAGAATCGCAGATCGCCGCCATTACTAGTAAAAACAATAAAAAAAAAATAAAATTCCATAAATCTATCCCGTAGTTTGTAGACGCTATAACTTTTGAGCAAAATAATCAATATATGCTTATTGGAATTTTTTTTTACCAAAGATATGTAACAGAATACATTTTGGCCTAAATTGATGAAGAAATTAGATTGTTTACATTTTTTTATTGGATGTTTTATAGCAGAAAGTAAAAAAATAATGTTTTTTTTTTCAAAATTGTTGGTCTTTTTTGTTTACAGCGGTGATCAGAAGTGATGTAGAGGTGATCAAATACCACCAAAAGAAAGCTCTATTTGTGGGAAAAAAGGACGTCAATCTTATTTGGGTACAACGCTGCACAACCACGCAATTGTCAGTTAAAGCAATGCAGTGCCGTTTCGCATAAAATGGCCTGGTCAGGAAGGGGGGTAAAACATTCCGGAGCTGAAGTGATTAATTGAATACTAGAAGCAATAACACCAACTTAAAAGCAGAAGAGGGATTTTTTAATGAATGAAGAAGGATCACAATCTAAGAAAGAACCCACTATATGTTAACGTAAAGGAAGCAGAAAAACAAGTATTGCACATACTATCTATAATAATAGGCTGACTCCTATATCTGTAACTCTAAATCAAAGAGAACCATACACAATTGTGCTTATGCAACAATCTTTATATATGATCTTAATTGCAAAATACAGACAAGCATAATTGTTTATAACTATTATTTCTTTGCTTACTTACTAACATTGGCTCCCTTTTCCAACTTTATTTATATCTATCCAGATACAGAAGCTTAGTTATAAGTGTTTTTAATTAAATCAGGTCCAATCAGGGCCGTCTTTAACACAGGGCAAAAGGGGTAGCTGCCCCGGGCCCAGTCATTGTTGTGGGGCCTGAAGCAGCTGCCTCTTGAGGCCAAAATATTTGATAAGTGGATTCTGGAGGGCCCAAGAAAATGTTTGCCCGGGGTCCAATCAATATTAAAGACGGTCCTGGGTCCAATATATTGTTTTTCTTGCTCCTGTTATCTGTACTCATTGTGCCCTATGACCGTTTTTAGAGCCACTCTAGGTGCTCAAATTTGATAGCAGGTTTGGGGGGTTTCACAGAACAATAAAGATGCAGGCTTCCATATATGCGGAATCCAGAAAGTAGTAAGAGCATGTAGAGACAGATGGATGCTGCACACTGCTAGCTCAACAGGTGAAGTAAAGTCTAAATGGCCCCAGCCTCAGGCTTCCCCTAGGCCTAGTCACTGACGCGTTTCACCCCAGCCCCAATTTCACAACTCTACGATTAGGCCTCAGGGTGGGGTGAAATTTGCCAATGGCTTGGTCTAGCAGGAGCTTGAGGCTATTTACACTTGATCTGTTGAAATAGCAGTGTTCGACATATCCGCCTGTCTCCACATACTGTTGTAGTTAAAAAAAAAAATACATAAAATACAAAAAAGTAATTATTTATTTTAAATAATTATCTCTTGACTCTGCAGCCTTCCATGAACCTGGCCAGTGTAGAATGCAGAGAATCGGAGTGCATTTTGCATTGTGCAGCACTGTAGCTGTAATATTGAAAATAATAATAAAAATATAAATACCAATATTACACAGAGCAAAAACAAAAAAAAACAAATTAATTAAATATATAAATATATTTTGGCCTTGTATGAACCCAGCTGGTATAGAACGGCGAGAACAGATAATCTGAGTGTATTGTGCACCATTGTGTAGCTGTAGTAATGAAGATAATGAAAATAATATTATTAATAATAATAATAATATTACACATAGCAAAAACAAAACAAAAAAAAAAAACAATTAATTAAAAAAAAAAATCTTTTTACTTTCCAGTCTTGCAAGAACCTGGCAAGTATACAAATAATGAGAGCAGATAATCTGAGTGTATCGTGAAGCATTTTAGTTGTGATAATGGTAATAATAATAATAATATTAATAGTAGTAGAAATAATAGAGCACAGGGCAAAAAAAAAAGCATCATTTGAAATAATTATCTTATGACTCTTCAGCGTTGTATGAATCTGGCTGGTGTAGAATGATGAGAGCAGATAATCTGAGTGTATTGTGCTGTGCTATGATGGTAATAATGAAGATAATGATATTAATAAAAATACTAATAGTACACAGAGCAAAATTAAAAAGTAAAAAAAGACACTTAATTAAAAACAAAAATTATGTCTTGACTTTACAGCTTTACATGAACCTGACCGGTGTAGAATGATGAGAGCAGATAATGTGTTTTGTGCAGCACTGTAGTTGTGATAATGAAAATAATAATAATATTAATAGGCACACAAGGCATTTTTTTTTTTTTTAAAGCACCTAAATAATTTAAATTCATTATCTCATGACTCTGAACCTGGCTGGTGTAGAATGGTGAGAACAGATATCTGGGTGTTTTGTGCAGCTCTGTAATAATAAAAATAATAATGATAATAATAGTAATAATAATGATAGTACATAGAGAAAAAAAAAAGAAAAAAAGAAATTAACTTAAAATATTTATTTCCTGACTCTACAGCCTTGCATGAACCCAGCCGGTGAAGAACAGAGAAAGCGCTACATCTGAGTGTATTGCACAGCACTGTAGCTGCTCATTGCTACACGGAATGAGCTTGTCGGCCGCCCCGGGGACCTAACAACATGGAGCCGTCGGATGACAACAACAAACTGAGTTTTGGGCCTGAAATCCACTTAACGTCTTTGTATTCGGCTTCCAATGGTTGTGCGGTGAGAGAGATATTTATCAGGCTGTCTGCCGCTCCCCGGCCGCACATCGCAGGTTGCCAGTCCAGATAAAGACGTGTTGGAGCGTTTTTACAGAAAGCCCGGCCACTCCTGACAAGTGTACAAAAAGGTCAGCGTCTGACAGCGCCTATATGTGATTCTCCCTCCCTAAGTAAAAGATGATTTCTGTCTATTCAGGAAACACTTAGAACATCAGGAAAAAAAGGACATTGCGTTTATTACGGTAAAGCGGTATTAAACTCAAAACCAAAAATGGAATATATTGCAGCTTACCAGTCAATAGATGTGGCGGCTGCATTCATTTTCTTTTTTTTTGTTTTAATATTACCTGGTGATCCCACCAATAATGCACTTCCTGTCCTAGGGTGACAACACTCACTGTCCTGTATAGCACTCAACTGCCTGATTTTGAGGGACTGTCCTAGATTTGGAGGGACTGTCCCGGATTTGGAGGGACTGTCCCTGATTTGGAACAGTCCCTCTGTCCCTCTTTCCCCCTCATTTGTCCCTCATTTTGGTCTGATCCATATAATTGTGTATAAAATCCACTATTTATCTTTCAAAAAGTGTTTCCCAGTGCTAAAACTTTCATCCAAATTTTAAATGGCTGCATTTGTAAATTTAAAAAGACATAGGAGTGGTAAAAAAAAACACTTGTGAGATTAAGTAATCATTTTTTTGCATAATTCTCTTTTAAGGCGGCGTGCCAGGTGTGTCCTATGCCTACATCATTTTGCTAATAGGCGTCCCTCGTTCCCATCTCAAAAAGTTGGGAGGTATGGTACTGTATCTATTGACCACTTATGTCTACAGGTAAGCTTATAATAAGGCTTACCTGTAGGTACTGTGAATATCTCCTAAACTTGCACTGTTTAGGAGATATTCAGAGTGCATGCAGCTGTTGATGTCACCGACGCATGCGTTCTTACTGAACCTGTGCCGTAAAGTGCGGCTCCTGTGCACATGCGCAAGAGTGACGTCATCGTGCCCCCGGCTACTCATGTAGCCTGAGGATATGAACCCGGAAGGAAGACTGGGAGAAGAAGAAACCAGCTCAGTGGTGACAGCGTGGCGCTGGAAGACTTAGTTTTAAGGTAAGTCTCTCATAATGTGCTAGTATGTGATGCAATGTGCTAGGCTTCTGCACCCCCTCTTTGTTCTTTTGTATGTAGTGAGTTGTGTTCTTGGGGGTTTCGATATCCTGTAATTGATGCTCTGGGAGCACCAGCAGTGATAATTAAAGGTTAATTCCCAGTGGTCCTGCACAGATTTGTAAAGAGAAGCCACCTGGGCATGTGTGCAGGGCTTTGGATGGTTGGGAATGTCCTGTCTGTACTGGCTGATTCTTTCCATTCACGTAGAGACTGTTCGTTGAGATAGAATGGAAAATTTCCTTCCGAACACTACATCCTAAAATAAAAATTCCAGCACTTCAAAGTGACAGGTCCACATTGGTGGTGAACCCATCAGCTGCTTACACCTAAAGAGAGCCTGTCACCAATTGGCAGGTAAAAGCACAAAACAATCAAAAAAAATTTTCTTACATGAAGACTTTTTCCTTTCTGTAAACATTTTTAATTGACTTGCTAGCAAATGTGACTACTCCAAGAAGAGTTGATTCCTTAGCACAGCCCTCTCCCTCCTTGCATGTCACAGTCCTCTCCCTTTCTGGGAGTGTGTAATTACTTTCTGTGCTGGCCCAGCTCCTATGCCCCTCCTACCACCTCCCAACTGGGAAAGAAGAATACTATAGAGTGGCACTTGAGTGACAGCTCTGAGTCTGATGGGGCTACTGACATCACATCCAAGGTGATGACGCCTAGGGCTTTTGGATATCTACAAAGGAAGGAATTTACAGGTAGATACCATGCATATAATCTCATGTGAATAAATAAGATGCATACAATATGTTAAATTAGGCTGTTTTTGGATTTCATGGTGGCAGGGCTCAGGAAAGTAATTGTCTTCTTACACTTCAAAAGACTGGAAAAATCATCCTCTGTACTGAAATTGGATTCAACTTCTGTGTCTTATTGAAGAGTTAACCTGCCTGTGGATGGTGCCAAGTTAGCAGGTGTCTTACTGTCCGGACAGGCTGGGTCTAAGGAGGTATGTCAACGCATAAAGTGGCATTTGAAACAGAACACTTATTATATGCTCAGATTGAGTTGTTGAGGTCCGTCACAGGTTTCCTTTAACTATGTCAGCATTGGACTTTTCTCCTCCTAAAGAGGAGACCAGGATAATCAGACCTCCAGGCTCCCCGTCCTTCCATTTTAATCCTGGCCTCTTTCTTCCCACAGACCAGAATAACACAAGCATGGCAAAAGTCACATCAAAGAGACCGTTCAAGAATAGGAGGTGACCACTCTGGGGAATTCTTCCCAGGGCAATCAGAAACATTCGGGACCTCGTAAAAACATGTCGGCTGAGAGCAGTGGGAATATTTACCATCTGTTCCATCCATCTCCCTGATATGGTTCTCATTTTCCTTCACTATACAGAACAACACAATCTATAAAAACACCCTCTGGTTCTCCCATATATTCCATCTAAAGTCATGGAATCATTATTCTTTTGCTCATAATAAAATACTTATAAAAGCTATTAAATGCCAGCTGAAAGCTGAGATCAGCCTTGCGTGGGGGAGTGTATGCTCTGTGCATGGATGGGTGACAATAGGAGGTGGGCGTACAGGATGGGGGCTCATACTTGGTGTCACCACCAAAGTGATGATTTTCACTAGGAGCCCGAAGACCAGGAATGAAGCAGGACAATGATATGGAGACTATGGACTCCTAAAATTGATGTTGCCCTCCTTATAATAGTGTGACGTGGCCCTTCATGTGAGCTGAAAGCTGGGATCAGGCTTATAGTAACAGGACGAAGTAAGGACCAGAAGCCCGAGGATCACTTTTAGTAGTGAAACCACCACTGTGGTTCATACTCGGGGGTAGGACATGCGGGTGGAGGATAACAGTGGGTAGGTACGTGTCTCGTATGTGAGGGGGTGCGTTCCGACTAGAGTCGAAAGTCGACCGTAAATTATCGAAAATATTCATAAAATAATACTCGTTTTCTTATTACTAAGGTACTGAAATCTACCTTATATACCCTCTTGGTCTCCCACAAAAATATCTAACACAAC
>BLSH010135249.1:391088-416088 GCA_018402905.1 Glandirana rugosa
GGGGGGGGGGGGGGGGGGGGGTCTTATAGACGGTATACAGTATCTCGCAAAAGTGTGTACACCCCTCACATTTTTGTAAATATTTTATTCTATCTTTTCATGTGACAACACTGAAGAAATGACACTTTGCTACAATGTAAAGTAGTGATGTACAGCTTGTATAACAGTGTAAATTTGCTGTGCCCTCAAAATAACTCAACACACAGCCATTAATGTCTAAACCGCTGGCAACAAAAGTGAGTACACCCCTAAGTGAAAATGTCCAAATTCAGCCCAAAGTGTCAATATTTTGTTTGGCCACCATTATTTTCCAGCACTGCCTTAACCCTCTTAGGCATGGAGTTCACCAGAGATTCACAGGTTGCCACTGGAATCCTCTTCCTCTCCTCCATGATGACATCACGGAGCTGGTGGATGTTAGAGACCTTGCACTCCTCCACCTTCCATTTGAGGATGCCCCACAGATGCTCAATAGGGTTTAGGTCTGGAGACATGCTTGGCCAGTCCATCACCTTTACCTCAGCTTCTTTAACAAGGCAGTGGTCATCTTGGAGGTGTGTTTGGGGTCGTTATCATGTTAGAATACTGCTCTGCAGCCCAGTCTCTGTAGGGAGGGGATCATGCTCTGCTTCAGTATGTCACAGTACATGTTGGCATTCATGGTTCCCTCAATGAACTGTAGCTCCCCAGTGCCGGCAGCACTCATGCAGCCCCAGACCATGACACTCCCACCACCTTGCTTGACTGTAGGCAAGACACACTTGTCTTTGTACTCCTCACTTGGTTGCTGCCACACATGCTTGACACCATCTGAACCAAATAAGTTTATCTTGGCCTCATCAGACCACAGGACATGGTTCCAGTAATCCACGTTGCTAGTCTGTTTGTCTTCAGCAAACTGTTTGCGGGCTTTCTTGTGTATCATCTTTAGAAGAGGCTTCCTTCTGGGATTACAGCCATGCAGACCAATTTGATGCAGTGTGCGGCATATGGTCTGAGCACTGACAGGTTGACCCCCCAAGCCTTCAACCTCTGCAGCAATGCTGGCAGCACTCATACGCCTATTTCCCTAAGACAACCTCTGGATATGGCGCTGAGCATGTGCACTCAACTTCTTTGGTCGACCATGGCGAGGCCTGTTCTGGGTGGAACCTGTCCTGTTAAACCGCTGTATGGTCTTGGCCACCGTGCTGCAGCTCAGTTTCAGGGTCTTGTCAATCTTCTTATAGCCTAGGCCATCTTTATGCAGAGCAACAATTATTTTTTTTCAGATCCTCAGAGAGTTCTTTGCCATGAGGTGCCATGCTGAATTTCCAGTGACCTGTATGAGAAAGTGAGAGCGATAACGCCTAAATTTAAACACACCTGCTCCCCATTCACACCTGACGTTAACACTAACGAGTCACACCGGGGGAGAGAAAATGGCTAATTGGGCCCAAGTTGGACATTTTCATTTAGGGGTGTACTCACCTTTTTTGCCAGCAGTTTAGACATTAATGGCTGTGTGTTGAGTTATTTTGAGGGGACAGCAAATTTACACTGTTATACAAGCTGTACACTCACTACTTTACATTGTAGCAAAGTGTCATTTCTTCAGTGTTGTCACATGAAAAGATAGAATAAAATATTTACAAAAATATGAGGGGTGTACTTACTTTTGTGAGATACTGTGTATATATATATATATATATATATATATATATATATATATATATATATATATACCGTATGTGGTGCATGGTGTGTGTGTATTTGTCCAATATTTTTCTTTACACTGACACGCAGATCCCTGGGTCAGCTAAACACAAATGATATCTCACTAACAATATAAGAAACGATAAGGAAAAAAAAGGCACCGCCAGGATGAAATCTGATTACCTATTGTCACGTAACACGCTCATTAATCCTAATTACGCCCTGGTGGGTAATGATAAACAAAAAGCCAATGCCATTAATAATATGACACAAAATAACCTTCGTAGAACATCATTAACTGCACACAGCGTGGCTCAGCGCCGCCGACCTTTGACCCCCCTGACAGTAGAAGGCTCGGCCATGTTGTGTGTGGCCCGAGGGGCGGCGGCTTGCAAAAAAGAGTTAAGGCGGCTTTCTCCTCGAAAATGCTGAAAAGACAATAAGCCGTACGAAAAAGAATTCCCTTAGCAATTTGAAGAAGAAAAAAAGAAATG
This sequence comes from Glandirana rugosa, assembly GCA_018402905.1. NCBI lineage: Eukaryota > Metazoa > Chordata > Amphibia > Anura > Ranidae > Glandirana > Glandirana rugosa. The sequence goes on from BLSH010135249.1 coordinate 393,278, forward strand.
TAACTAGAAGCTTCATTTGGCTGTACGTGGGAGCACCGGGCTGGGTATTAGTGACTGGTTGCCGTGGTAACGCTATTATCGAGAAACTTGTGTTCCCCCGATCCTGCCAGGATTCTGAGCCGCTGACAAGGGAGAAGGGAACTCCAGAGATTCATTAAGAGGTTCCCCTAGTAACCAGTCAATACTCACAACTCAATATATACAGCATTTTGCCAAACGACAACCGGAGACTTCCACGAGAAAGAAAAAAAAAACTCATTAGACTTCCACGTGAATAATAACATTACAGCGATGTTTTCTCTGCATAGCTCAGCGGCATTGATACTTTTACATTGATTGTGATGTGTTACTATAAGCGCTAGCGAACAATCGCTATTGGACGCATTAATATCCATCTGCGAGGGAGGGGCGCATGGCGACAGGTGAGTTTTTTTGCTTTTATTTAGCAATCCTGCACTAGGATCGCGTGTGCCATTGGCCATACATGCGTCTATAACTAATCGATTTATTTTCTGACCACTTCCGATAAGAATAATCAATCTATACCCATTCAATCAATATGCCACACACAAGGGAAGTGGATTTCAATCACATCTCAGATTTCACCATGTAATCTCATATCCTGATCGACTGAAATATGATCATATTCATGAACAAAATATCTCAGTGCTGTCGATGCAAAAGATCAATAATAGTTCACCCTAGCTGATCAACTCAGTTTGATCGAATCTGATCGAAACTGAGTTTAAATCGATCAAAAGGGAAGTTGCGACTACTCCACTGTTTGCTGATTCAATTGTTTTGATCAAATCACACATCAATCAGATAAAAGAAAAACTAAAGAAAGGATGGTTACCATAAGAGTACTATTTGATCACTACACCAATAGAACAAATGCATCCTATGGAGTGAGGTACATAAGTGTAGCCAATGGCCCCCTTAGGGGTGGCTGGTAGTTGTGGTTCACCTGTCACTCTGCCCTCAATCACACAATTTTCCTTTCATCCGCAATCATTAAACAAGCCACTACTTGTTGTTTTATTGAGGGGATGAACTTGGATGGGTTAGGGACGACTGTGGGATGCCCCAAGAAATCAGGAACAGGACCATTCTATATACCTCTCCATATATATACTCTTTCTTCCTCCAGCACTGTCACTTTCTGACCGTTACACTCCTTCACTTCTCTCCTGCACAACACTTGCTTCTTGCTAATGAGGCCTGAAGGGATATTTATCAGGCCTCCATCACGTCTTCCTCCTCCCTAACTAGCACATGGCGAGGCCTGCATTACTGACAGCAGGACCTCCGGACCATCCATTACAGGCAAGGGCCATGGGCACTCAAAGTGTAGCTGAGTACAAATGTGCTAGTAGGGCTCAATGGGCTACTACTCCCAGACCATCCTCTTCCAGGCCACCTCAGCCCTCCTGGCTGCTCCAGGCTGCTCCACTGCCCAATGACACCGCTCCCCAGACTGGCTCCTCTGACCTCCACAGACTGTCTACTGTCTCCTCCCAGCCTGCTCCAGTCCTCTTCTCCAGCTCCCAGGGTAGTCACTCACCAACGACCCCGGTGGATCCTTTAAAGAGCCTTTCCTGCAACCAAGCCACCAGACTCCAAGGTCACCCCCCCCCCCTTCCCCAGACTGGGGGCTCCCAGGTGAGGCCTCAGCAACCTCTGCTACATCTCCACTCTTCCACCCGACACTCTCCCTCCCAGACCGGGCTGATCCTGGGTATTTAAGGAGGCCTGCCCCCTGCCAATCCAGTTTGGGGATTGGTCAGGGCTCCTTAGAACACCCCAGATGGCTACACCTCCCCTCACACCTCTCCTCCCAGAAAACACTAGCACTTTCTGGAAAGAAGTGGGAGGTTTTAATGACACCATCTGTGATCCACCCAGTCCTCCCTGAGCCACTCTCAGCCCAGAACCAAAACAATCAGGCCTGCACAACACTCTGGCCTGGATAAATTTGCCTCTCCTATCCAAAACCCTATTTACACAGCACTTATCACTATAGGGGCACTGCACTAGTACTATTGAGTAGCACTTGTTTGCTAACAATAGTACAATGCTACAAATATGCATAAACAATTATTATTACAGGCTACTGTGCTTAGTGATTAATTCATAGAGATTGCAGATGCAATACAAAAATGTCACCTAACATTTTAACTTTTAAAGGGAAGTGCAAAATGCAACAAAAATTTATATTGTAGGCATACATCATCCTGACATATCCCCCTGCAGTGGGGAAAGGGGAAAGTTAATTTAGTTCTGGGGTGTGCCACTAGAGGGATCGCCAGCAGGAGGAAGGAGGTCCTGATTCCTCTATAAAGATCTTTATATAGAGGGATCCTCAGCAGATGGAAGGAGGTGCTGATTCCTCTATATGGATCTTTATATAGAGGGATCCTCAGCAGGAGGAAGGCGGTCCTGATTCCTCTACATAGATCTTTATATAGAGGGATCCTCAGCAGGAGGAAGGCAGTCCTGATTCCTCTACATGTGTAGCACCCTCTAGTGTGCTATTAGCTTAATGTGGGCAAATTTATTGACTCATGGTAAGTGTGAGTCTGGAATTAGGTCAGGGTTTATTGCAGGTCAGGCTGGATGACTCACAAAGGCAGGGTCTCTGGTACCTCCCCCTGGTTCTGGAAGTTTGGAGAAACTTCTAGAAGTTAGTGGGTGGAGGTCAAGAGGGTAGATCTGCATATTTAAGGGAACTTGGCCAATCCCCATACCGAATGTCTTGGCAGGGGGGTCGAGTCAGCCCATAAATATGGATGAGTCATGCCAGCAGGGAGTCGGTGGAAGATGGAGTGCTGAGGAGGCTGTTGGTGGCCTAGGAGGGATCCGCTATGTCTAGAGGGGGTTTCTACCTGCAGGCCGGGCTTGGGCTGGCTTAGGAAGACCCTTACAGCATCACGGTTTGTCTCGCCTGAGAAGCAGTGGGAGCAAAGAGGACAGCATGAGTACATCAGCACACCCAAGGATTTTCAGGGGGAGAGACTGTCACATGTAGCAAGCTTTCTAAAGGACAGTGTTGTATTTAACCCTTATTATCCTTACCCTGGGAAATCTTCAGAGCAGCCAGGAGGGTTGGTAGTGCCTGCAAGCAGAGTAGCTAGGAGCAGCAGAGCTATAAAAGAAGAGAATATAGTCCTGCATACAGTTTTGCCTCAATTTATGTGCTATCTCCAAGAGGGGCTGAGAGCTCCTAGTCTGTAATGAACTTTTGCTACTAATCCACTAAGGGCTGCATGAGGAAAGGAAAGAGAGCAGTTCAGGATCTTTTTGTACAGAAGAAGGAATTTGTCCCCTTTTTTGTTGATCTTTGTTTCAAGTTGGGCATCCCATAAATCCCTTCATCCGATCCAAGTTGCTACCCCTATTAAAACATGAAAAACAAAGCCAAGGGACACAATCTTATTGTGTTTGGATGCAAGTGCAGAATGCATGTTTCCTGGCAGTGCAGGAGTAGGGGAGCCCGTTCTCAGCAGCCCCTGCGAGGGTAATGCTACATATAAACCTGTAGTTATCACTAGAAGGATCACCAGCAGGAGGAAGGAGGTACTGATTCCTCTATATAGGTTATCAGTTATCACTAGAGGATTCCCCAGCAGGAGCAAGGAGGTCTTGAATCTTCTACAGTATATAGATCTTTAAAGACTTCTCATTTGGGTCCAAACTGGCCAGGTTGCATTCTGCCCCTGAAGGCAGACGATATCCGCACATCTGCGACCTACTCTGCTACACATCGTTGTTACATCCTGTGAGTGTTCCCAGTCGGGTACCTACCCACCTGGCTTGTTGTGAACTTTAACTCTAATACAAGTTATATTTCTACAACTGGACTCTGAGTATTTACTGCCGCCGCACCACCCTGCACCTCCCAACACCCCTATATAGATCTTTACATAAAAGGATCACTAGCAGGAAGAAGGAGGTTCTGAATCCCCTTACATACTGTAGTGTACTGTACTGTATTTAGTTATCAGTAGAGGTACCACCAGCAGGAAGAAGGAGGTCCTGATTCTCCTATATAGAGAGATCACCAGCAGGACAAAGGAGATCCTGATTCTCCTATATAGATCTTTGCCTAGAGAGATCACCAGTAAGACCAAGGAGGTCCTCATTCTCCTATATAGATCTTTGCATAGAGAGATCACCAGCGGAGGAAGGAGGTCCTGATTCTCCTATATAGATCTTTGCATAGAGAGATCACCAGCGGAGGAAGGAGGTCCTGATTTCTCTATATAGATCTTTGCATAGAGAGATCACCAGCAGGAGGAAAGAGGTCCTGATTTCTCTATATAGATCTTTGCATAGAGAGATCACCAGCAGGAGGAAGGAGGTCCTGATTCTTTTATATAGATCTTTGCCTACAGAGATCACCAGCAGGACAAAGGAGGTCCTGATTCTCCTATATAGATCTTTGGCTAGAGAGATCACCAGCAGGAGGAAAGAGGTCCTGATTTCTCTGTATAGATCTTTAGTAGGACCTCATTGAGAATAATATGTCCAGTTATAAAGACCCCACAGAAGATATTGATAAGGTAGAATGAGTCAACAAAAATGGTAAAAGGTCTAAAGCAGGGTTTCATGGAACCCTAGGGTTCCACCAGAGGTTGCCTGGGGTTCCTTGAGCAATAGTCAATTTCTACCTCTCAGATAAATTCCCAATGGCATCATTGATCTTTTTAGCTATCTGTAAGTGGGTAATTCTTCCCAATGACCACAAGTGTAAGGAGCATTCTTCCCATTGACTGTCACACTAATGTTTTAGGAGTTGTAGATTTTTAATTTTTAGCAGGGGTTCCCCAAGACCGGAGAATTATTTCAAGGGTTCCTCTGTGTTGAAAAGGTTGAGAAAGTCTGGTCTAAAGAGTAAAACATCAGGAGAGACTGCGGGAACTTAATATGTACAGTGTGGAGCAACGGTCTCCAAACGTTCTAAACAAAGGGCCTGTTTACTGTCCTTCAGACTTTAGGGGGGCCCGACTGTGGCCATTGGGAGTAAAAATGGTCCTGACGTCAGTGGGAAAAAAAAATGCCCCATTCTTTGTTGCAGTGGGAGTAATTGCGTCCCATCATTGGTGTCAGTGGGAGGAATTGTGCCCCTTCATTGATGTTATTGGGCCCCATCGTTGGTGTCATTGGGAGGAATTGTGCCCCATTATTGGTGTCGTTGGGAAGAATTGTCCCCCATTGTTGGTGTCATCAGGAGGAATTTTGTCCCATTGTTGGTGTCATTGAGAGAAATTGTGCCCCATCATTGCTGTCATTCGGAGGATTTGTGCCCCTTCATTGATGTTATTGGGCCCCATCGTTGGTGTCATTGGGAGGAATTGTGCCCCATTATTGGTGTCGTTGGGAACAATTGTCCCCCATTGTTGGTGTCATCGGGAGGAATTTTGCCCCATTGTTGGTGTCATTGAGAGAAATTGTGCCCCATCATTGCTGTCATTCGGAGGATTTGTGCCCCATCATTATTGTTGGGCCCCATTGTTGGTGTCATTGGGAGGAATTGTGCCCCTTTATTAGTGTCAGTGAGAGGAATTATGCTCCATTATTGGTATCAGTGGATGAAATAGTGCCCCAAGGGCTGGATAAAAGCCATTTCTGGCCCCGGGCTGCAGTTTGGAGACCACTGGTCTGGAGGAAAAAAGGGACATGACTAAAACCTTTAAATACATGAAGAGTGTGAATAAGGTTCAGGAGAGCAGTGTTTTCAATATGACGCTAGGACCAAGAACACGGGAACATGACCTTAAACTAGCATAATGAAAGCTCAAAACTAAAAACTTAGCATTATTTTACTGGAAGAGTAGTTGATACTTGGAAAAGATTTTCAGCAGAGGTAATGAGTCCGTTAAGTGCCCGTTCACACAGGGGCGACTTGCGATCCAACTTGAGTTGTCTCAAGTCGCCCCAAGTTGATTGACATTTGAAATCCCATTGAAATGAATGGGAGCCGTCTTAATGTACACTACTGAAGTCGCTCCGACTTCAAGGTGACTTCTGAAAAGGTTCCTGTACTACTTCTAGGCGACTTCTATCCGACTTGTGCCCATAGGATTCAATAGAAGTCGCCTCCAAGTCGGATCCCCCATCTACATGGAAGCGACTTTATAGTTAAAAGAATAGAATTTATTTTTAGGCAGCCCCCTCCCTCCCTTCTCTGATTGGTCAAGGCAAAGGCGCCTGGCAAAAATTGTGTTGTGAAGTCTCGTTGGAAGTCACGATGAAGTCGCCTTGCGAAGTCGCACTGAAGTTGGGTTGCTCCTATTTGAATGCAGGCTAACAGTAAATTAATTAACCTCTTTCAGCTGACGTGGTGCATATATGCGGCCTCTCGGCAGGTGAACTTTAACGGCCTTATGTATACACCTTTCTGTGCTGAGAGCACTTGCCCTGTGTACTCCTGATGCATACTTGCGAGCCGTGCCATCATGTGACTGCTGTGACAGCCAATCACAGCGGTCACATGACCCAAATGCCCGACTCTTATCATTTAGAAGCTCTTAAAGTTTCGGGTGGCGGTGGTGGGAAGGGGTTAAAGCATGACTGGGTCAAATATAGATCTACTCCTTCAATAGATCACCAATGGGCGGCTCAGGCAACAGGAAAGGCAAATACTCCCTTTCTTCTTTAGGGATGGTGATTATTGCCAACAACAGGTTCTCTTGTAGACCTCAGAGTATGTATAGCATAAGGGACACCAAGAACTGTCTGCACAGAAAAAGGAATTGTCTTTTTTGGGGTTGCAGTCGCTTTTTAAACAAAGCATTGCACACGTTCCAGCAAGCTGTACCAAAAAAATAAATAAATCCTGACGCCGTCATCTCTGGATTTTGTGAAGAAAGAAAAAAAAAGGAAAGCTTTCACCAATCAGGATGTCTGCGCATATTAATCCTTAGCCGGCCACACTCCGCCACACACAGAATAACAAGCACTTCTGTTATTAGAAAATTTAAAACAGATCACCAAAAAAGGGGAGCACAATAAGGATAAACGGCTCCACAAAGCTTACATTGTACTTTTCATTCTGTGAGCTGCAGCAGTACCAGCACTGACGGCTATGGACAACTTCCCAGCAACTAAGAAACATTTCTTAAAGCCTAACTCCGCTGGAAAAAAAAACCCTGCCCCCCCACCCATCCATATCCATCAGAAGAAGAATGTACTGTTCGATCTTCTAAGGCAGGGGTCTGCAAACGTTCTAAACATAGGGCCAGTTTACTGTCCTTCAGACTTTAGGAGGGCCCAATTGTCAGTGGGAGGAATAATGCCCAATTGGTGTCAGTGGGAAGAATAGTACCCCATTGTTGGTGTCAGTGGGAGGAAGAGTGTCCCATCATTGGTGTCAGTGGTCGGAATAGTGTCTTGTATCAGTGAGAGGAACACTGCCCCAAGGGCCAGATACAGGAGAGCAAAGGTCGGCATCTGGCCCCCCGGGCCACAATTTGGAGACCACTGTTCTAAGGGATGAGAAAAACAGACTATTACTCCCTAATAGTATTTCTCACAACTGGTTCCAGCTGTGACGTCCAGTCCTCCGAATGCATCTTATCTGTATAATGACAATCAGTTCCCTGAAGGCGATCTTCTGTGAGATGAGCACATTTCTTGAATGGGCGTCACAGGGACAGGAAGTGAGAGAAAAAAAATATTTTAAAGGGGGAATCCAGAGAGAAGTAAAAGGCCTCGTTCTTACCCAATCTATCCAAAAAAGCACAGAAATATCCGTTTTAAATCCTTACAGGGAGTGTCCAACTACTGTTTGTGCTGGCCCAGCTCCTTCACCACTCTCCTCACGCCCCTACATTGCCTTTTATGTAGCTGTCAGGAGAGAAATGAAGGCGAATACCATAGTGTGTCACTTAAGTGACAGCACTCAGCCTGTTGGGGCTGTTGACATCACATCCAAGAAAATAATCTCCCCCTCCACCAAATAACTTGGAGGGGTGGCCCAATACTTTTGGCAATATGGTGTGGGTGAGTGAGTTTGGAGTGGCCTGCACCTCAAACCGATACTACACCTTTGGAGACTGCAAGCCAGGCCTTCTCGTCCAACATCAGTGACTGACCTCACAAATGCGCTTCTGGAAGAATGATCAAACATTCCCATAGACAATCCTAAACCTTGTGGACAGCCTTCCCAGAAGAAATGAAGCTGTTATAGCTGCAAAGGGTGGGCCAACTCAATATTGAACCCTTCGGACTGAGACTGGGATGCCATTAAAGTTCATGTGCATGTAAAGGCAGATGTCCCAATACTTTTGGCAATATAGTGTATAATCTTACGGGAATATTGAAGAAATGGATGGCCTGGTGACAGGGTCTCTTTAAAAAATATTTGGTTATCTCAGCGAGCTGTATGATGTTCCCGGTAGCATCGGGAAGTACAGAGAAGGAAAGAGAACAAGACCATGGTGTTAATGTACAGAAGATAAACAAAAATACCAGAACTCTGACGAAGACAAAGAAATATGGAAATGAACACAGGAACAAATGCCAAGACTGACTCGTGCTCCCCCGGGATCTGAAACCCCCAGCACCGTATGGAGAAGCTGCGCTACCTGCACGCTCCGCCATACAATTAGGAAGGATGTGAGCATGAAACGCTAGACGTCAAACACAACACCACGCTCATCATTCATCAAAACAAGGCTTAGCCGGGATTATGAGGGAAATGTATTAATAGCAACCGGCAGAGGTCTGAAAAAAAAAACAAAAAAAAAAAAAAATGCATAAACTAAAGCAGGGAAGCTTAGACAAAAGAGATAAAGAGGACCTGTCATCAACACTGTGTGGAATTAAAGAGACCCTGTTGCTATATGAAACATCTCAAAGCAAGTTCTACCTGGAAAGAAGAGAGTACGCCGATCAACCCTAACTTATGACCACTGACAGGTTAAGAGAAAAACGTTATTTTTATTTGTTACAATGGCATCTGAAAGTCGGAGGGATATAGCAAGCAGCAGGTGAACATGTTAGGCCATGCTGACCTGTGTCCACAGCTAAAAATGCAATGGGTAATTGCAGGGCCGGTACTACCACTAGGCAAACTAGGCAGCCGCCTAGGGCGCACTGCTGCCTAGGGTGCCCAGCCGCTGGTTTCCTTCCACATCTGCATGCTCTGCAGGCTGCAGCATCTAACTCAGTCTTAGGCAGCCGCTCTATCTGACCGATAGTGTAATTAGGGGCGCAGTGCAGCACTGGAGCCTGGAGGACATGTCCTGAGTCTCCCGACAAAACGGAAGCAAACATCCCCTGCTGCTGCGATCATCAGTGACCGACCTGTCTGTCTCTCAGAGACTCTCTGGTGATTGTCCCAGTACAGCCAGCTCTGCCTTGTAGAGGCCGCTCTGCCTCCTGGCCGGCCGGCCTGTACAGCGGCAGCATCACCTGGTGCTATAAACCGATCGGAGTAGTAGGCGATCCGTGGTCGGTGTCTGGTTGGTGACAGCTGGAGCCTGGAGTCACGGTTTGTTCCTGGCAGAGTTGTCTGGTAGTGCCAACTCTGGTACATGGGCTGGGCAAAGGGGGTGGAGGTTTTGCCTAGGGTGTCAAAAATCCTTGCACCAGCCCTGGGTATGTGAGCATCAGGACTGAGCAATGGAAGAAGGTGGCTAGGTCTGATAAATCACATTCTCTTTTACATCATGTGGATGGCCGAGTGTGTGTGCGTCAATTAACCACTTGCCTACTGGGCACTTTCACCCCCTTCCAGCCCAATCCAATTTTCAGCTTTCAGCGCTGTCGCACTTCGAATGACAATTGCGCGGTCATGCAACATTGTACTCAAACCAAGAGATGGCACCAGGATGCAGTATGGGAAGAAGACACGCTGGTGGAGGCTGTGTGATGCTTTGGGCAATCTTCTGCTGGGAAACCTTGGGTGGCAGTGGTTTCTAGCAGCAGGATAATGCTCCCTGCCACACTGCATAAAAGGTGCAAGAATGGTTAGAGGAACACAGCAGTAAGTTTGAGGTGTTGACTTGGCCTCTAAATTCTGCAGATCTCAATCTAATCAAGCATTTGTTGAATGTGCTGGAAAAAAAATTCCGCTCCACGGACCCCACAACTTACAGGACTTAAAAGATCTGCTACTGTCAGCTTGGTGCCAGATAGCACAGCATACCTTCAGAGGTCTAGCGGAGTCCACGTCTCAGCTGGTCAGGGCTGTTTTGGTGGCAAAAGTGGGACCTACTCAATATTAGGCTGCCTGGATAGCAAAGGAGAATCATTCAGACTACACCTGTTTTCCGATGTGGCCTCACCCGTTTATGTGAAAACTGCCTATCCATAGCCACAATCACCCCAGCCAATGCACGTTTTTAAAGTTACTGTGCATTCTCAATAACTTAAATAAAGGCGATCAGATACTGAAGACGTGGCACACATCAATGATGCCATAAGCACAAGTTTATTTCACAGTACAACCGCAATAACAGGGGCAGAGCAGGGAAAACTTTCATTTTGTCAAGCGCACTCAGCTTACATCTTTGACATGTCGAGAATATGAATAATGCATAGATGCCAACTGCCCCGGATTTGCCGGGACAGTCCCACATCTCTGTCCTTTCACACTCCAGACACGCTCAGAAATTGTAGAACATTGTAGTGACTAATGGCATCACTGTAAGCACCAGTTTGTCCCACAATACAACCTAAATAAAAGTGCCCGCCTGAAGACTGCCTCCTCTCAAACTAAGCCCTATTGGGTGAAACGCATTAGAAAGCGGTTTTCAGGCTTGGACTTTTAGTATGGTTGTATTGTGGGATAAACTGCTTATCTGTGTGCTGCGGTTCTTCACTTTCTATGCGTGTCTGGAGTACAAAAGGCAAAATTTCAGCCTGGTACCTGGCGCTCAGGTGACAGTGGGAATACAAGCTCAGCTAACCACTCGTTACAACCAAGATATGCAGAATACCATCTCTGAATGCCCAACACATCGAACCTGGAGGCAGATGAGCTAAAGCAGCAGAAGACCACACCGGGTGCCCCTCCTGTCATCTAAGAACAGGAAACTGAGGCTACAATTGGCACAGGATCACCAAAATTGGACAATAGAGGATTGGAAAAACGTTGCCTGGTCTGATGAGTCTCATGATTTCAGCTGTGACATTCAGATGGTGGGGTCAGAATTTGGCGCATGGATCCATCCTGCCTTGTATCAAGGTGGTGGTGGTGGTGCAATGATGTGGGGGATATTTTCTTGGCACACTTTGGGCCCCTTAGTGCCAACTGAGCGTCGTTTAAATGCCACGGCCTACCTGAGTATTGTTGCTGACCATGTCCATTAGAGTTGCCACCTCACCCCTTTAAACTCGAACACATATTAATTACACAGGTTCAGAGGCTAATTTAATGCAGGTAAGGCATCAAGTGAGTTTAATTGCCACCTTAATCGGCCACAGAAGCTGTGTAATTAATATGTGTTCGGGTTTAAAGGGATGAGGTGGCAACCCTAATGTCCATCCCTTTGTGACTACAATGTCCCCATCTTCTGATGGCTCCTTCCAGCAGGATAATGCACCATGTCACAAAGCTCAAATCATCTCACCACTGGACAATGAGGTCACTGCACTCCAATGGTCCCCACAGTCACCACATCTCATCCAATAGAGCACCTTTGGGATGTGGTGGAATGGGAGATTCCCATCATGGATGTGCAGCCGACAAATCTGCAGCAACCATAGTGACATGATAGCATGTGATGCTCTCATGTCACTATGGACCAAAATCTCTGAGGAATGTTTCCAATATCTTGTTGAATCTATGCCAAGAATGAAGACCGTTCTGAAGGCAAAAGGGGGTCCAACCCGGTACTAGCAAGGTGTAATAAAGTGGTATATTTTACATATACTGTAGATTCCTTGTTTATTCATTGTTCAAAAATATTCTTCAAAAATATTGTTCTAAAAAAATAAATCGCAGGGGGCTCACTTTAAAATCTGTAAAGTTAAAAAAAATCTATAAAAGAATTGGCTAAGTGCTGTTGTCTATGATGCCCAGTTCACAAATGACCAAGTCGGAAGTTGCCTATTTGTGGCTTATCGAGCTTTAAAAATGTCTTCATAATGCGCCACCTATAATGGAATAAATAATTGCAGGCGGAGTGCTCCTGTAAATGCCTGCCAATCTCTGGGCTCCAGCTGTGCCGGCATTCCTCTTCCCTGAGCCGGAATCCAGCTGGTGAAGGGAAGTCCCCCGAGACGCGGCTTTGTTTTTGTGTTTAGCTGTGTACAGGGATGGCTGCAGTCGCTGGTGCTAATTACAGTGATGAGACGCAGCGGCGCTCGCTGGCAGTTGCACTCCAGACCGTTGATGGGCAACCTTTGCTGACATTCTGACTAGTCACTTTCTGAAAATGTCACAAGAGTGACATTTATACAACAGGCAGAGTGTGGCGGTGCGGTCAGCGCACCGGGAAGGACGTGAGCATCGCCGTGTGACTTGGGACAGAACGCAGAAGCGCGCGATATTCTGGAACAAAGGGATCTCTGAAGAACCGGTCGCAGCAAGCAGATGTTCTGAAGAGGGGATCAACACCACTGTACCCTGCTGAAAAGTGTGACGGTGGTCCGTATCCCCTGACAGCCAATCAAATTTCGCTTTACCAAAGTCATATCAGAAATTCATTTTTTAATCAGGTTTTATTTATTTATTTATTTTTTCAACAATTTTAATCGCTACGAGTAATACAGGGGTGAAGTGATGACGCAACCGCCGCAGCCAGTGGTGGCAACTTGAAGGACATTACTAGGACCAGGGCTGCTGTTAGAAATCATGAGGCCCTGTACTGCTTTCCTGAAGGGGCCCCCCCAACCCCCCCCAACCCTTCCTCCACCCCCACCTAGGTGCAGCGGAACAGTAGCACTGACTTTATCTGCCGGCGCCCTGAAAATGAAAAAAAAAGTCCCTCCTCCTCTGCTCCCACCCTCCTGGGCCCCTCTGTTGACATGATGGGGCCCTGGGAAATGTAATTTAAACCCTGGTAAGTAAGTAGGAGCTGGGGCATGGGCGTCCGCAGGTAGGGGCAAGGAGGAGCAATTGCCCCCCTCCCGAATCAGGGATCGGATCGGGGGTTCCCCACTAGGTCCTTATCCTCTTGAGCCATGTATGCAGTTTCTGACCATCTCCTGTACCATGTCCGCAGTCTCTGACCATCTCGTGTACCATGTCCGCAGTCTCTGAGCGTCTCCTGTACCATGTCTGCAGTCTCTGACCATCTCGTGTACCATGTCCGCAGTCTCTGAGCGTCTCCTGTACCATGTCTGCAGTCCCTGATCATCTCGTGTAGTATGTCTGCAGTCTCTGACCATCTCGTGTAGTATGTAGGCAATCCTCTGACCGTCTCCTGTACTATGTCTGCAGTCTCTGACCATCTCCTGTACTATGTCTGCAGTCTCTGACCATCTCCTGTACCATGTCCGCAGTCTCTGACCATCTCCTGTAATATGTCTGCAGTCTCTGACCGTCTCCTGTACTATGTCTGCAGTCTCTGACCATCTCCTGTACTTTGTCTGCAGTCTCTGACTGTCTCCTGTACCATGTCTGCAGTCTTTGACCATCTTGTGTAGTATGTCTGCAGTCTCTGACCATCTCGTGTACCATGTTCGCAGTCTTTGACCATCTCCTGTACTATGTCTGCAGTCTCTGACCATCTCCTGTAGTATGTCTGCAGTCTCTGACCATCTCCTGTACTATGCCTGCAGTCTCTGACTGTCTCCTGTACCATGACCGCAGTCTCTGACCATCTCCTGTGCTATGTCTTCAGTCTATGACCATTTCCTGTACTACGTCTGCAGTCTCTGACCATAATAATGTGATAATGACACTGTCGAAAAGGGGCAGAGCATGGGTGACCTTAAAATGATGCCTCCCCCTGAAAAAAGTTCTGCGGACGCCCATGAGCTGGGGTGTGGTCTGGTAAAATCAATTTATTCATTTAGGCAGAAATGAACAATAAAACTGCCCTGGGCCCCCCTTGTTTACCGTAGACATGTGCAGAGCGAAAAAAATGTGTTTACTTTAGTTTAGTTTCGATTCACTATTTACATAAATGTGTTTAGTTCGATTTGTTTCATTCATTTAATTCATTTTCGGGATTTGTTTCGTTTATTAATTTTCGAATCGATTCGAAACGTTTTCAAATCAATTTCGAATAGTTTTCGAATTCGAATCATTTTCAAATTCAAATCATTTTCGAATTTGAACAGTTTTTCAATTTCCAAGGAGAATGGGGTGGAGTGGAAAGTGGAGGAATAGAATGGAAAAATACAGAATACAATAGAGGGGAATATAACAGAAAATTAAAGAATATAATGTGGTGGAGTGAAACAGAGCTGTTTTACTCTATTCTATTCTTTTGTTTTCTGTTATATTCTTTTCTAGTCTATTGTTTTTTTATTCTGTTATATTCCTTTATTTTCTATTCTATTTTGTTCTCTTTGAAAATTGGAAAACTATTCAAATTTGAGGACTTTCGAATTCGAATTTGAAAACTATTCGAATTCAAAAAGTATTTGAAAACCATTTGAAAATGATTTGAATTTGGATTTCGTCTGGTTTTTTTTTCGTTATTTCGGATTCGTTTAAATTTGGTACTATTGTAATTCTGTAATTTGGATACATCCAAATTTCCAAAAAACGAGAATTTGTCCGAATTTTAATTTGGAACGAAACTAACCCCACATGTCTACTGTTTAGCTGATAAGGCTTGGGCCCAGAACAAGAGGACTGATTGTACTGCCTTATCAGTGACCCTGACTAGGACGTGTAGTCCCTGCATTGCAGCTGCTCCCAGCCCACCACTATATCACATCAAAAGTAGAATGGGACTGGAGCAGTCCCGCTGCATCAAATTCCTAAAAACAAAAAATGTAGCTAATAACTTTGGATAAATAAAAAGTACAGTGTCTGGGGGTGGGGGGGCTTGGGAAACTATGAATTTGATGCTTGGCATTTTGCTATTATTTGCCCTCCTAGTGATTACCTTTGACTATAGAATAATTATTATCCATGATGGGAAAAATAGGATAGGGGACGGTTTGAGTAGTTTAGAAAAGGCAACTGGGCAGGGCTGACACCAACAAAAAAGCTGTGTATTGTTAGTCCACAGCAGGACTTTTGAGTTGAGTCCCTTTCTGGCATAAAAACAGATAATCTTTTGTACTTGCAGGGTGTTTTAGGGAAAAAACATGAGGAAAAGTTCAGGTACTGCAGATACACTATTTTGTCAAAAGTATCGGGACACCTGCCTTTGCATGCACATGAACTTTAATGGCATTCCAGTCTTAGTCTGTAGGTTTCAATATTGTGTTGGCCCACCTTTTGCAGCTATAACCGCATTAACTCTTCTGGGAAGGCTGTCCACAAGGTTTAGGAGTGTATCTATGGGAATGTTTGACCATTCTTCCAGAAACACATTTGTGAGGTCAGGCACTGATGTTGGACGAAAAGGCCTGACTCACAGTCTCCTCTCTAATTCATCCCATTGGGTTGAGGTCAGGACTCTGTGCAGGCCAGCCAAGTTCCTCCACCCCAAACTCGCTCATCCATGTCTTTATATCCATGTTTATGTACTGCACACAATTTTATTCTGCCCTGACATAGTTGTGACTCATTATGGTGTAAACATACAAAAAGTGAGCCAGACCACATGGTGAAAGAATTCAAAGTGATTTCAATGGTTCAAAATATGATCACATAAAAAAAACAGTCAACGCGTTTTGGGGCAATAGCATTCCCACTTCATTAGGTCTTATATCAATGGAATGAGGACTTGAATGGGCTTAAAATAAAACCACAGGGATCAAATATATAGCCCGATTTAGCTTTTAGACCCCCAATATTAACTGTGGTCAGCGTCAGTCATACATTGAGGTTTATTGCAGCGTGAGAAAATGGAGTCAAGAACTGGCCACAAAATAAAAAGAGGATTCGGCGCTACCAAGCTACAGTGGTAACAGGTCAACCCCATCAATTACCAATAATTCTGGCACAAAAACACTGTGATGAAAGAAAGGCCCTATGTTGTCAGCAACAACCAATCCCATTCTTCCATAATGGTTGGATCCTTCCCTGCAACAAATGACAGCTGGAACTTGTTGCCACAGAAATCACAAACACCCTTTCACAGTCCTTTCTCAATGTTTTTCTCCCAGAGGAACCCTTGAAACTATTTGATTGTCTCAGGGGACCCCTGATAAAAATAATTTTCATATCCTGCTCATGGGACATTATCGTAATTAGTAAGTTGTAGGTATAAAAATAAATAAAATAATAAAGATAATGGAGTTTGTAGTGAATGTGACAACCAGAACAAATAATTTTTAACACTCAGATTAAATGACAAAATTGTTTTCAGTAATACTAATCAAATAAGATTGAGAAGCATAATGACCAAAAAGAACACAGCCATTAAAAATGTTATTGGCCCCTAACATTGGTGGTCAGCAGAAAAGGGCCCTTTCCATTGATCTTCAATGTAGTGCTTCTTTACATTGTATGTCAGTGGGAAAAGTATCCTAGATTAGTGGACAGTAAGAGAAGAACCTTATAGCAGAAGTAAGTGGGAGAAGAACCCTAGATTAGCGGTAATTTGGAGAAGAACCCTAGATTAGAGGTAAGTGGGAGAAGAACCCTAGATTAGAGGTAAATGGGAGAAGAACCCTAGATTAGAGGTAAGTGGGAGAAGAACCCTAGATTAGAGGTAAGTGGGAGAAGAACCCTAGATTAGTGATTAGTGAGAGAAGTACTCTAGATTTATTGTCAGTGAGATAAGTACCCTTGAGTGTTGGTGATTTGGATAAGGTACCCCAAACTGGTGATCAGTGCAAAACGTATTATAGATTAGTGGTCATTTGGAGAAGTGCCTTAGATTAGTGGTTAGTAGGAGAATTACCCTAATTTAGTGGTCAGTGGGAGAAGTACCCTAGTTAAGTGGTAAATGGAAGGAGTACCCTAGATTAGTGGTTATTATGCAATTTACCATAGATTAGTGATCATTTTGATAGGTACCCTAGATTAGTGGTCATTGGGATAGGTACCCTAGATTAGTGGTCATTGGAATAAGTACCCTAGATTAGTGATCATTGGCATAAGTACCCTAGATTAGTGATCATTGGAATCAGTACCCTAGATTAGCGGTCATTGGGATGAGCACCTTAGATTAGTGGTCAGTAGGAGAAGTATCCTAGATTTGTGATCAGTGCAAAAAGTACCCTAAATTAGTGGTCAGTGGGATAAGAACCCTTGATTAGTGATCAGTGGGATAAGTACCCTTGATGAGTGGTCAGTGGGATAAGTACCCTTGATGAGTGGTCAGTGGGATAAGTACCCTTGATGAGTGGTCAGTGGGATAAGCATCCTTGATTTCTGGTCAGTGGAATAAAATACCCTAGATTGGCGGTCAGCGCAAAAAGTACCTTCGATTAGTGGCCATTTGGAGAAGTACCCTAGATCAGTGGTCAGTAGGAGAAGTAACCTAGTTTAGTGGTCATTGGGAGGAGAACCCTAGATTAATGGTCATTGGAAGAGGTACCCTGAAAAAGTGGCCATTGGGAGGAGTACCATAGATTAGTGGTCAACGGAGAAGGGTAACCTTACAATAACGACCAGCGGAGTGTCCCCACTGCTCAGGATGCCTCTAGCAACCTCTGGAGGAACTTTAGGGTTCCATGGACTCCTGGTTGAGAACGCCTGCTTTATACAGTGCATTGTTTTGCTTCACGCAGGGACCTCCAGGCTAGACGCCAGATACGCTTTAAGCGGTGTCACTTTGAAAAGCTAACATTATGTGCCACCGATCTCTATTATCAACAGATTTTATGTGTAATACGCTCGCTCCATATCACAGAACCTTGAGTTGTGCCAGGAACACTGACTAATGGAGAATACGACGACTGGACTAAATACAACCAGTTTACCGCTGCCTCAGATTACAAAGCACAGCACTGGGAAAAGGTGACAAGAAGAAGGACCGCATGGCGGAAAATGATGATCACACGATAAGTCTTTACACCATCTTCTCTACATGGGCCGTTAAATAAACATCAAGCAACATAAAGCTCATAAATGTCTTCTTTACCAAATTCCAAGTAAAACAGAGATAGATAGCTATTATTCAAAGCTAAAAGTGATATTTAAATGTGCCCAGTAAGCATATTGCAACTTTCCACCTCAAATTTGTGCATGTGTGTTCCCCAGCAAGGCATAGGGCTTCCTGAGCTATAGGGAGGTGGAATGGCAACAGTCATGCCTTAGTTCTTCATAGCTGAAAGTCAGATTTTGCCTATGCAGTGCCCTGGAGTCTAAGGAACCCAGTTTGCATTATAATGAGATGTTGTAGTGGGTGTAGATACCAGTATTGTCCCTGCTGATTCACAAACCTGTAACTTGTCAATCTGTACCTGGTCACACCTAGGCCAGCCTACTGCATTTAGGATTGACAGCACTGTCTCCACTGCTGAAACCCTCCCACTGTGAGCTGCAGTGTCTGGTAGGGGGAGCGTGTGACACAAATGATGGAGGATCTGGCTTAGTCAGGGAAGATGCCTTAGATTAGTGGTCAGTGGTACTGGTCTCTTCCTATTTAATTTAGGAGGCTTGTGCATCACATAGTAACTGGATCTGAGACATCTTTTGACTGTCACACAGAAGCCTTTAGATTAGTGGTCTCCAAACTGAGGCCCTGGGGCCGAATGTGGCCCTTCAACTGCCTTTATCCAGCCCTTGGTACACTACTCCTCCCACTGTACGAGACACTATTCTGTCAAATGACACCAACAATGGGGCACAATATCTCCCAGTGACACCAATAATGGGGCACTATTCCTCCCAATGATACCGATGATGGGACACCGCTCCTCCCCCTAATACCAAATGTGGCAATGTTTACTCCCACTGACGGCAGTAAAATTTCCACTCCCATTGGCCACATTCTGACCCCCCTAAAGTCTGAAGGACAATAAACTGTAGGTGTTTGCACGGCTAAAAATTTGTTCATTTTCATTCCGTTCATTTTTTTTATTTTTTTCGGAAATTCAAAAAATTTCGAAATTCGGACATTCTAAATTTCGGGATTCAAAATTTGGCAATTCGAAAATGCCGGAATTCGATATTCGGAAATTCGGAAGTAGAAAATCCAAAAAATCGGAAATTCAGAATTCGTAAATGCGAAAATAAGAAAAAACATTTAAAGTAATAACAAACTAATAAATAACTATTAAATTATAGGTATTGGAATTTCCTTGAAAATATGGCTGTTAGTGAGCTTAAATATGAAATGTATCACTAACAGCCATATTTTCACGGAAATTCCAATAACTATAATTTAATAGTTATTTATTAGTTTGTTATTATTTCAAATGTTCTTTCTTATTTTAGAATTTCCGTATTTCGAATTGCCGAATTTCCAAAATTTGGAAATTTGGAAATAAGAAAGAACATTTGAAATAATAACTAACTAATAAATAACTATTAAATTATAGGTACAGTATTGCCATTTCCTTTCAAATGTGGCTGTGAACTTAAATATGAAATGTATCACTAACAGCCATATTTTCAAGGAAACTCCAATACCTATAATTGAATAGTTATTTATTAGTTAGTAATTATTTCAAATGTTCTTTCTTATTTTTTGCATTTTCGGATTTCCGAATTGTAGAATTTTGGATTTTCGGCTTCTCCGATTACCGAATTTCCGAATTTGCTGTATTCCGAAAAAAACCGAAAATTTGGAAATTGGAAATTTGGATTCTGAATTGCTGAATTTGGAAAAATTTGTTAAAAACGAATTCGGAACAAAACGAATCACACATGCCTAATAAACTAGCCCTTTGTTTAGCAAGTTTGGAGACCCCTGCTTTCGATATACATTAATCCTGCATTGCTTGCAGGCTCCATTCATAAATACATTGTAAAAGTGCTATTATGATGCATATTTAATGCTTATGTGCAGAACAACGCCATTTGATACATTTTCAGTTAAAGGCCTTATTGACCCTTAGTTAACTTACTAACTCCTTCCTCGCTTATCTTTTTTTGTTGCTAAGGGTTTTGGCGGAAGTATCACTTTAACATCTGCATTACAGACCAATCTAATGCTCAAAAACACAGCGTTAAATGTAATTTCCCTTTAGCACTTCTCCATTTTTAATTGCGTGATCTAAATCTTTTTTTTTTTCTTTTAAGCCCCTCTGATGGCACTAACTACCGACGGCAGGCCGTGATTTCCTTTTAACGTCTCTTTTTTTTACGGTCTTTTAACACGCTTCAAAGGAAGTTTGATGCCTTTCACTTATTCCACGTCTTGCATCAGCAGCCATGTGCTGGGAGACTTTGGAATGAAAAAAAAAAATGTCAGCGGTTTGAAGGTTCTGTCACAGGAATGGCGCCTGTTTGTTTGTCAGTTCTGATACCAGATGCGGTACGGACCAAACCCCGCGCGGCTCCGGTGAAGCGGGAGGACGAGGTGAAAGCCACCACCTGTCAAACCTGCTGGAAATTCAGTTACACAAGATGGCCCTTGGCCATCCGGCACCCGTATGGGTTTTATTATTGTTCCATAACCTCAGGTACATTTAATATCATAAGAACGACATGGAGAAGCATCTTCTATACATCTCCAGCTCCTTAATGGTTGCTATTTTCAGACTTTCATCTCAGTTTAGACACGACGCAACAGAGATTTCAAAGGTTTAGCGTTGCTGGCCTAGTCATAATTCAACTCTTATGAGAAACATGATAGAGGGTGTTTTCTGATCACCAGGTGCCAATTTTTTTCTAGTAGGAGAAGATTATGACAGCGGATAAACAGATTACTGGGGGGAAAGGATTTTGTTAGCTTTTAATGTTTTAAAGGAATGTGAGAAGCTTACATAACAGTGATGTGTTTAAAGAGCAGCTGTTCCCAAATAAAGGCAGGCAGAGGGAGGGCAAATTACTAGTATGGTGGTCTCTCTGCAGCTGATGTTCTCCCTTTACTGACCTACCATACTTTGTTCTGCACTGTGTGGAGGTGGCCATCTTGGTAGGGGCAGGGCTTTGCTTCCTCAAGTCTCCATGTCTTCCCTCCAGCAAGGAGAACAGTGAGCAGCATAGTAGTGACATCACCAAATCCTACTCCAAATCTTCTGAAAGAAATAGTTTGAGGTAGCAGTGCTTTAAGTGATCTCATAATGCAGATATACAGCTATTAGACTCCTTCCTTAGCTTTTAGGTCTTTGGCTGAAATACTAATTAGACCAGTTTTGGCACTTTTCTATGGCCTGAAAACACCATGGTAGATGCAATTTAATTTTAACACCTCGCCACTGTGTCTTTGTATGGAGGTGGCCATCTTGGTGGAGGCAGGGCTTTGTATTCTCAAGTCCTCATGCATAGCTCCCAACTGTCCCTGATTTCAGGAGACTGTCCCTGATTTGGAACAAAGTCCCTCTATCCCTCTTTACTTCTCATTTGTCCCTCATTTTGGTCTGATCTGTATAGTTGTATATAACATGCATTTTATATCTTTGAAAAAGTGTTAAACCTTTCCTCTAATTTCTAAATGGCTGCATTTATAACTATCAAAAGCCAATCTAAAGGAATAACAGTGGTAAAAAAAAAAGCTCTTGTGGGTTTAATCAATCTCTTTTTTGTATAATTTTCCTTTAAGGGGTGTGGCAGGGGGTGTGTCATGTGCCCACATGCTTATCCTAATAGGTGTCCCTCGTTCCTATCTCAAAAAGTTGGGAGGTATGCCTCATGCCTTGCTTCCAGCAAGGAGTAAATTGAGCAGCACAGTAGTGACATCACCAAATCTTACACCAAATCTTCTGAGACTAGTAGTCAGGGGTAGCAGTGCCTGAGATGATCTCAGGCTGCAGATATACAGCTACTAGGCACCTTCCACCCTTAGTATATATATATATATATATATTTTTTTTTTTTTTTTTGCTGAGAGCTTTGGCTGAAGTTTTGCTTTAATATCTGAGTTATAGACTGGTTTTGGCGCTTTATTATGGCTTGACAATACCATGGTAGATGTAAGGTCCCTTTAACGACTCTCCGCTATGTCTTTGCATGGAGGCAGCCACCTTAGTACAGTTAGGGCTTTGTTTCCTCATGTCCTCATGCATACCTCCCAATTTTCTGAGATGGAAATGAGAGACACCTATTAGCAAAGTATGTAGGCATAGGACACACCCCCTGCCATGCCCTCCTTAAAGCAGAATTGTACAAAAAAAATGATTGGTTTAGCACTGGGAAGCAGTTTTTGATAGACATATAGGGCTTGAATTACTAAAGCTGGAGAGTGCAAAAACTGGTGCAGCTTTGCATGCTAGCCAATCAGCTTCTAACCTCAGCCTGTTCAATCAAACTTTGACAATAAAACCTTGAAGCTGATTGGTTTCTCTGTGGAGCTGCACCAAAGTTTGCACTTTCAAGCTTTAGTAAATCAACCCCATAGTGCGGAGTGTAGGAGTGCAAGACAAACTATATATTTTAAAATGTTCCTTATAACATATACACTTTGAACTTTCTTAGTTCAAGTCCAAATTAAATGAAGCCCCAATATAATTTCTACTTTCGTTGAGTTTGCATGTTTTTTGTGTTCTCTCCACACCCTAAAGACATGCTGGTAGGTTAATAGACTGCTGAATAAATTGATCTAATAGGTTATGCACATACATTATCACATTCTGCATGTGAGTCTCAATGCCAATCAACTGGGGAGGGTTAAGGAAAGGCTTGGTGACCCACTTCCCAAAAAGAAGAACATTTTAAAGAAACATACATAATTCCT
>BLSH010135249.1:420428-432267 GCA_018402905.1 Glandirana rugosa
GAGAGAGAGAGAGAGAGAGAGAGAGAAAGAGAGAGAGAGAGAAAGAGAGAAAGAAAGAGAGAGAGAGAGAGAGAAAGAGAGAGAGAGAAAAAAGAGAGAAATGGAAAGAGAGAGGAGAGAAGATACAAGAAAAAAACAAGGTAGGGAGACAAAGAAAAGACAATGAAGGAGGAATGGAGGATGAATAGAAATAAGGGGGAAGTATGGGAGGAAGGTAAGAAGAATGGAAGAAAGGGAGGAATGGAGGGAGGGAGGAAGGATAGAAGGAAGGAAAGAAAGAAAACAAAGAATGAAGGATAGAAGGGAGGGAGGCTGGAGAGAGAGAGAGAGATAGGGGATAGAGACAGAGAGGAGATAAGAAAACAAGGCCGGGAGAGAGAGAAAAGACAAGAAATGGAGAAGGAAAAAAGGAGGGAAACATTTGTTTTTTTGATATATGGACGGGCTATTTTTGAACCAATCACACTTATGAATTCTTCCATGATTATTTGGTCAATGTGTACACATATAGCATGGATAATCATGTTAAGTTTATCATAAGAGGCACACTATTCATTGTGTATATGTTTATACCACTTTTAATATTCAGGTGATGTATAGTTGCAGCTCTTGTGTTTCTTTTTTACATTTCAGCGCTGGAATACACTTTGGAATTTCAAATGAATTAACGCTCAAGCGCTAAACACGCCCAGGGTTAACACGCATTTAGACGCATTTACAAGCGTTTTTTCTGCAAAATATTCTGCTACTCCTGGATGCCCTGGCAGTGGATTTTTTTTCTCCCTCTAAACTCTCCTGCCACTAAACGCTGCTAAAAGCCTGTATGTACATGGACACATATGTAGGCTAACTTGCAGAGGAGTTTAGAGGCAGGAAGAAAAAAACCCAGGCGCCCCTAGGAGCAGCTGTAAAAACGCCCAGTGTGCATGAGGCCTAAGAGTCCGTGTAGCTGTAAAGCATGCATTATAAAAGGAAAAAAGAGGCACAAAAGAGGAGTGAATGCCAAAAGTAAAAGGGAAAAGAATGGTTTAAGAAAAAGCCCTGTGAAGCTTCTGTATTTATCATTGCAATGTAGTTGGGCTGCATACACGATAATAAATATGCTTATCTTGTTTTCTATACTTTGAGTTGCAACAAAGTACCGTGTGCTGGAGAGCCAGACTGCTGCTCTAACCAACAGTGCAGTGGCCTGTGTCTCCAGCATTCTGGCACGCCCCCTGCCTTGTGCTCCAATTAGTAGCATTCATGCTACCTGAGCAGCACTGGTAATTGGAGAACTGATAAGGGGGTGTGTCTTACTGCTGGATACCTAGACCGCTATGCCCTGTGTTGAGCAACAGTCTGGCTCTCCAACATGCTACCAACACAGGGGATTTGAAAGTGGTTGTAAATCCTTACATATACCAAGTGAAGTGAACAGCCTCAGATGATACACAGAGGTTAAACAAATCCTCTTCCATAAGTTTTACTTGTTTATCTGCAGTCTTCTCCTCTCTTCACCCCTTTAAAAGGGCAGATTATGTTAAAAATTTTTCTTCATCTGTCAGGAGCACAGAGGAGGGGGTAGAGAGGCTGCAGTTACAGTGTGTGAGAGCTGATTGGAGGAAAGGCAAACACCCCTCCACACAGCAGAATAACTGTGTTCTGAATAGACAAGCTCTCTGCTGAGCTCTCCCCAGACCCCCCCCCCCCCCCACACACACACACAAATTTATCTCATGTGTCTGGAAAACTTCTCAGAAGTGACTCATGCTGATAACAGAGGAACGGAGCACCAGAGAGAAATGACACTTAGAGCTTAGATAAGTAAACACTGTATATATATGTGCTTTGCTCAATTTTCATGACTGAGGGGTACAACCACTTTAACTCTTGTGCCACACAAAGTAAGGGAAAAAAAACCCTAAAACGATGAAAGCTGTGATTGGGCTTAAATGACCAAATCAAGTCATTCACCCACTTCTGCCATCTGTCACTGCCCATCCTGATCAGCCACTTTAACCCTTACATATGAGATGCAGCAGTTGAATCTCTCCGGCAATCTACTCACCTGGGTTTAATCCATCTCCAAAGGCCAGCGATCTCATCCGTCTCGGAGCCAGGTTACAAGTGTGTTTGCTCAGACACCAACATTCATCACTGATACAAAGTTTAAACGCTTATTGCAAGTTGTTTAAAGGGCTTTATCTGCATCGATAAATCATCCTAATTGCCTGGCCAGGGAATGGAGGGAGATGTCAGCGTGCAAACAAAAAAGCATGTTCAAACAATCAGGGCAATTCAAAGGGTTGGGTGCCGGGGAACGAGGCCTGACGATGGCGTAAGATGAGCAAATATCAGGTCCATCAGGAGCTAGGCTCAGGGCTTGTTTGCTTTACAGAGAGGCCAAGATACGGGTGAACATTTAGAGACGGCTTGTAATATGTTGGCGTTACGCTAAACAGTGTAAAACGCAGAATGTTTAAGGGGGATTACTAGAATGTTTTAATAGCTGTACCGTTTATCATTAACAAGCCATCCTTTACCTCCAGGACAGTGACTTTTCCTAGGATGATGCCATCAGTCCTGTACCAGGACAGGGTTGTCCAGTGTCCAGGGCAAGGATTCAGAATTGTGCCTCCCTTCTCTGCTTTTACTACATTCTGTAGAATGGGTGTTCCACCCTGCGCCCATTCTTTGCCCCTTTGCTTCACTGAGCCACAGGCACCTGCCCCTCCTGCCCACCCTTTGCCCCAGCCCTGCATCAGTCTGCTGCAGGCAAGGGGAAGCATTTACTCAGTCTCCCCCTACCCTTCCCCAGTGATCAGACTGTAACCATGTAACTGCTGGCCTTGGTCAGACATTTGTGAATTGCACAGGCACCAGGATATACATGAATATGCCATATCTGAGCCACTCCAGGAACAAGATGCTGACCCAGGATGAAATCTGAACAAAGATGGCTCCATTCTTCTGGAGATAAAAAAAAAAGATGAAGGCATTGTCAGTGGGAGTGCTGTAATCTCTGTGAGAGGTAATAAATACACAATCATATTATTAAGCATTTATGATCTGAGTGCGCTCCACTTTAATAAGGCATAAAACTGACCTCTGAAATACCATCTGTGCCTCTGTTTTATTTAGCTGAAGCAATATTTGCACTTCGAAGTCAGAAAACTTTGGTTTATTTTCTGTTTTTTTAATTTAACAACTGTTTTGGCAGTTCTCTCTAAACGGGAAAAACGTTTTAAAAATCCAATATAAATATCTGGGCGGTCATTAAAGAAGATCTAAGCCCCAATTTGATGACATTAATGCATTGTGTATCATAAAAAGTTATCATTATTTTTTCTTTTTAAAAATATTTATGTTCACCTTATTTTATTTATTGCCTCTTCTCCAGTCTCTTTACAGCCTCTTCCTTCCTTTACCCACCTGCTCCAGGAGAGGCATTGTTATGGGCGCCCCAAAGGTGACACCATGGGTACATGGGAACATACCTGTGCAATGAGCTTCAGCATGGCCTTTTATAATGCCCAATGGAAGTGCGCATGACAGGGTGACAACGTGGGAGAGGAACTGGGATACAGGGGAAGAGTGTTGTCACCGTATAACAGGGGGTGCCTGAACAAGGACCTTCATGGCAGAATTACTATTTTAATGAATGCTGCAGATTTAAAAATCTTGAAATATACTCTTGAAAGTGCATTAACAAGCTAAAGCTTATATAAGAGTTTGGTGGTTCGGTTTACAACTTTAATGTGTTCTATTTAGCATGCAAAAAAGTGTGTTTTTATTATTATTTATTCTTAAATATAATTATTATATATTGGTATAGCTTATTTATTATTAGTATTAATATTATCATTATTTTTATTAGTGTTATTACTAGTAGCAGCAGTAAATTTATTATTATTATTACATATTTATTTATTTTTAAATGTATTTATTATATATTGGTATTGCTTAATATTATTATTATTATTATTAGTAGTAGTAGTAGTAGTAGTGGCGGTAAATATTATCATCATTATCATTGCCATTGCTATTATTATAATTATTTATTGTTAAAGTATTTATTATTTATTGGTATGGATTTTTTATTATTATTGTTGATATTCGTAGTAGTAGTAGCATATTTTTATTATTACTATTATTCGTATTCTTAGTAGTATTATCACTAGTAGTAGTATATATATTATTATTATCATCATCATCATCATTATTATCATTATGTATTGTTAAAGTATTTATTAGCATGGATTTCTATTATTATTATTACTATTATTATTATTGTGGTTGTTGCTGATATTAGTGGCAGTAGCATATTTTTATTATTACTATTATTCTTATTCTTTTTTTTTTCACAATATAATTTTTATTGAAACGTTTTGAAGCTGTACAAGTTTACGCAAAATATGTATAGTATAGAAATATTCTTAGCATTACTATTACTTGTAGAAGTATGTATATTATTATTATTATTATTATTATTATCATCATCATTATTATCATTACTTTTTTTTGTTAAAGTATTTATTATTTATGGGTATTGATTATGTATTATTATTATTATTAGTAGTAGTAAAAGTATATTTTTTATTATTGCTATTGTTCTTCTTATTATTACTAGTAGTAGCATATTATTATTATTATACAGGATTTATATAGCGCCTTACAACTTGAGGGTAGACAGTACAAATACAATACACTTTAATACAGTAGGAATCACAGGGCCCTGCTCATTAGCGCTTACAATGTAAGAGATATTATTATTGTTATCATCATCATCATTATCATCATTACTATTGTTATTATTTATTGTTAAAGTATTTTTTATTTATTAGCAAGTGTTTTTTTATTATTATTATTATTATTATTATTATTGTGGTTGCTGTTGATATTAATAGTAGCATATTTTTATTATTACTATTAATCTTATTCTTTCTTTATTTTTTTCACAATATAATTTTTTAAAGAAAAGTTTTGTAGTAGTTGAAGTTTACACAAAATATGTATAGTATAGAAATATTCTTAGTATTATTATTACTAGTAGTAGTATATATATATATATATATATATATATATATATATATATATATATATATATATATATATATATATCGTTATTATTATTATCATCATCATTATTATTACTATTATCATTTTTTTGTTAAAGTTTTTATTATTTATGGGTATGGATTATGTATTATTATTATTAGTAGTAGTAAAAGTATATTTTTTATTATTACTATTGTTCTTATTGTTATTACTAGTAGTAGTAGCATATTTATCATCATTATCCTTACATTTACAATTATTTATTGTTAAAGTATTTATTATTATTTGGTATGCATGAATTATTATTATGAGTATTATTATTAGCAGTAGTATAATATTAGCATTAGTAGTGGTAGTATATTTATTATTATTATTTTCATCATCATTCTTTTCATTACTATTATTATTTCTAGTTAATTTAATTATTATTTATTGGTATGGATTATTTATTTATTTTAGGCAGGGATGTTTCCGGGGACAGATCCTCACCATCAGGGGCTGCACCTGGATATCAGCTGTTGGCTGTGCAGTGCGGTCCTCTTGGCATAGCACTGAGGGGGTCCCTGCAGCTGGCTGTCTTTGCTTTGAAATAGGATCAGTGAGGAATGAGGTGGGATCACAGCATGGAGCTCCTGAGGAGTGCAGGCTGAGAGCTGACACACCAGCTGGCCTCACCACCACCACCACAAGCTGTGGGCACAAATGTCCAGCAGGTGATAATGGCATCCCCCAGGCTCAGTTCACACTTCTGTGCTTTACTGCAGTACAACATCCATCTCTAATGCACAGAAGATGAACTGTTTGCGCTCCCAGACCAAAACTACAACCGTGCCTAAAGCCAACCAAACCTTCAGTTTAATCATGTAAATATATTTAAATATATATACAGTATCTCACAAAAGTAAGTACACCCCTCTCATTTTTGTAAATATTTTATTCTATCTTTTCATGTGACAACACTGAAGAGCTGACACTTTGCTACAATGTAAAGTAGTGAGTGTACAGCTTGTATAACAGTGTAAATTTGCTGTCCCCTCAAAATAACTCAACACACAGCCATTAATGTCTAAACCGCTGGCAACAAAAGTGAGTACACCCCTAAGTAAAAATGTCCAAATTGGGCCCAAAGTGTCAATATTTTGTGAGGCCACCATTATTTTCCAGCACTGCCTTAACCCTCTTGGGCATGGAGATCACCAGAGCTTCACAGGTTGGCACTGGAGTTCTCTTCCACTCCTCCATGACAATATCACGGAGCTGGTGGATGTTAGAGACCTTGCGCTCCTCCACCTTCCATTTGAGGATGCCCCACAGATGCTCAATAGGGTTTAGGTCTGGAGACATGCTTGGACAGTCCATCACCATTACCCTCAGCTTCTTTAGCTGCAGAGATCTGACATGGTCATAGCTCTCCAATCAGCATTGAGCAAGAGCTTTGCTAATCGTAGAGCTATAGATCAGATTCAGCAGGGGGTGTGTCGGACCTCTGCAGAGAGACCACTGAGAGTCCTTCTCTGCAGCATGCTGATAGGACAGGAGTTTCACACCTCAGCGTTTTGAAACGTGGGCAGATTTGCCGCAATTCTGCCTGTGATTTTAAAACGCCCAGGTGAGAATGACAAATAGCAAGACGCACATTTGAGATACCATTCATTTGAATGGCACCTAAAATTGCGGTTCCGCTGCAATCGTTGCGCAATAAATCACAGGGCAATCAGGACAAACCGCATCTCATGAAGCATGTCGCCCCAAAGAAGCTCCTGGACTTGTTTTTGGGCGACAAGCTTCACACGAAGCGGTTTGCCGCAATTTATTGCGCAACAATCGCGGCAGAACTACACCGCGGTTTTAGGCATTTCAAATCTGCGATTAAGCATTCACACCTGGGCGCTTTAAAATCGCAGGCAGAATCGCAGCAAATCTGCCCGCGATTCGACACGCTGAGGCTTTGCACACCTTTTGTTTTGATGCAACTGGAATGTAGCTGATTAAAATTTTAGAGCGGGGTTTCACCCAGAAATGGAACTTCCGCTTTAAGCACTCCTCGCCCCATTACATGCCACGTTTGGTTGTGTACCCGATTTTCAGAGGGACTTCCTGTCCTTCTTCCTCCTTCTGTTTCTGGGCCGCCTAGGCGACTCCTCCTCTCCCCCTAGGCAGCCCCTCCCTCCTGGCAATCTTGTGGCACACATCACAGGTCCCAGAAGATTGCCTGGCCACTAGGAACGCGCAGCGGCCGGTGCCCACACCTGCAATGACGGCGGCGCAGGGAGGAGGGTGAGATGGGTGAGGCTTCGGGCGCAGCCATCGCTGGACCAGGAGACAGGTAAGTTACTGTTTATTAAAAGTCAGCAGCTACACTTTTTGTAGCTGCAGACTTTTAATAAACTAAAAAAGGAGTGGAACTCCGCTTTAGGTTCAGTTTAGATTATAAAAATAAAGGGGTCTATTTATCAATGTTTTCACCCAAGATTCACCCTTTTTTTTTTTTTTTACATAAAAAAAATTAATTAGAAAATGTGCAAATCTTGGGTGAAATCTTGAGATAAATAGACCCCAACATTTTTTTTTTTTCTTTCTCTAAAATCTGACTGAAGAGCAAAAAGAGAGATGAACTCAACGCTGTGCTGCTTTTCCTTTCATTGCCGTGGGCTGGGGGCGGGTCCAGGATGGCCTGGGCTCAGAGGAAGTGGGTTGAAGGGTGTTGACCATCAGACTGAGGACATCTAGTGACGGAAAAGAAGTACTGCAGGAAAATCTCTGGATTTAAGGTGAATATTGCAGCAAAGCTATTTTTTACTTGTTTTATATTTTTATGGCCTTTTTTTAAACTTGTTTTCTTTAGCTGGAGTTCTGCTTTAAATCTAAGGAAGAGGCTAGCGATACCGTCTTTGACACGTACAAAGGACAGGATGGGGAAAACAGGATCTGAGAAGGGAAGAGGTCTTTGCATGCAAAGTCTGGATCAGAACAGGCAATCAATCAGCAGAAAATGTTTCCTGGGCTTCACGA
Organism: Glandirana rugosa; assembly: GCA_018402905.1. Taxonomy (NCBI): domain Eukaryota; kingdom Metazoa; phylum Chordata; class Amphibia; order Anura; family Ranidae; genus Glandirana; species Glandirana rugosa. The sequence continues at coordinate 428,481 of BLSH010135249.1, forward strand.
AGCAGACAAGCAGACAGCCCATCCGTGTGTATAAAAGACGGAGGTTTATATACAATCCAGTGTCGGCCTGCTTCCCCCGAGTCAATCCCCCCGGCCTCTGCCACAACAAAGTCACAGAGGGCTGCAAAGGCCCGAACACCAACCAGCCTCTGCAGGCTATTTCCTAATATGGCGATATGGGCACTGCACAGTTAATGATGTAATGCTGATTAAAGGCACACTAACCTGCCAAATATCCCCCAACCACATGGACTGCAAAGAGATACACTATATTACCAAATCTATTTTAAACACCTGCCTTTACACGCACCTGAACTTTAATGGCATCCCAATCTTAGTCCATAGGGTTCAATATTGAGTTGGCCCACCCTTTGCGGCTATAACAGCTTCAACTCTTCTGGGAAGGCTGTCCACAAGGTTTAGGAGTGCCTATGGGAATGTTTGACCATTCTTCCAGAAGCGCATTTGTGAGGTCAGGCACTGATCTTGGACAAGAAGGCCTGGCTCACAGTGTTCACTCAAATTCATCCTAAAGGTGTTCTATCGAGTTGAGGTCAGGACTCTATGCAGGCCAGTCAAGTTCCTCCACCCCAAACTCACTCATCCATGTCTTTATGGACCTTGCTTTGTGCACTGGGGTGCAGTCATGTTGGGACAGGAAGGGGTCATCCCCAAACTGTTCCCACAAAGTTGGGCGCATGAAATTGTCCAAAATGTCTTGGTATGCTGACGCCTTAAGAGTTCCCTTCACTGGAACTAATAGGTCAAGTCCAACCCCTAAAAACAACCACACACCACAATCCCCCCTATACCAAATGATTTGGGCCAGTGCACAAACCAAGGTCCATAAAGACATGGGTGAGGGAGGTTGATGTGGAGGAACTTGACTGACCTCAACCCGATAGAACCCCTTTGGGATGAATTAGAGGGGAGACTGCGAGCCAGACCTTCACATCTAATCAATGCCTGACCTCACAAATGAGCTTCTGGCAGAATGGTCAAACATTCCCATAGACACTCCTAAACCTTGTGGACAGCCTTCCCAGAAGAGTTGAAGCTCTAAACCACATTACTCAGGCGATGTCCACTCAGTCCCCTATCTGTGTTCACAATTCAGTAGCTTGAAAAAGTCTTACGCCATTTTTTTTTCCCGCAAGTAAGGAAAGGGGGCTGCTATAGGTGAAGAACACAAGCTAGCTCTAGTGCCTGACCACCTGTGTTAGGGGTAAGCGTGACAGCCATGCCCACAAGCGATCGTCTTAGCTTGGAACATTTTCTTTCAGATGAGCCTTGGATTGGTTTAAACGTGGTGCCCTCTTCTTTACCAATTGATGCCACTGGAATTTTCATTGATTTGTTTTTAAGCAGCAGCCATGGCTCAGGGTTGTCCAGTCTGGCCCAACACCAATGGGCCTTGAATATCAATGAGATTACAAATCATTGGAAGATATTCAAGGTCGTGCTAATAGGTTTCCCAATTTTTTTTAAGCCCAAATGTAACTGTGAGTGGACAACTCTTCAACTGGCTTTCAATGATTCAAGCTCAGTGTATTCACTTCAATGGCACACTAAGGGTGTACTCACACTACTACCCTTTAAATGATTGTCTCTACTCCCCTGCAGGTAGGGTTGCCACATCATCCCTTTAATCCAGGACACATATTAATTACACAGGTTCTGTGGCTGATTAAGGTGGTAATTAAACAAACTTGGTGCCTTATCTGCATTCAATTAGCCTCAGAACCTGTGTAATTCATATGTGTCCTGGATTAAAGGGATGATGTGGCAACCCTGCCTGCAGGTGCTGATGGGTTTGCAATTTTTTTAAGCCAAAACGTAACCACGAGAGGGCAACTCTTTAACTGGCTTGCAATGCTTCAAGGTCAGTGTATTCACTCCAATACCAAGGATGTACACACACTTCTAGCCTTTGTATAATTGCCCCCACTTTCCTGCGAGTGTCCGCTCACTTGGTGCCAGGCCCAAGCACACCTATGTCATTACTAGGGTTGCCACCTCATCCCTTTAAACCCGAACACATATGAATTACACAGGTTCTGTGGCTGATTAAGGTGGTAATTAAACTCCCTTGGTGCCTTATCTGCATTAAATTAGCCTCAGAACCTGTGTAATTCATATGTGTTCAGGTTTAAAGGGATGAGGTGGCAACCCTAGTCATTACCCCTGCCATAAATCAAAGAAATCCCTATTTCCATGATCCACAGGTGCTCAGTAATCCATAAGAGTTTCATGCTCAGGCAGGGTGATCACCCCATGCTGGAGTGGAACTGAACTGCTCCCCAGTATGACCTCTTTGAAGCGGGCAAGGGTACGGAGCAATCACACTACTCAAACAAACTGGATTTCCGGGGTCAAATGTCTTCGGGTACAGAATATACACCCTATTGTACACGCTAAGTAGAGTTCATGCCTAGACTCAGCTCATCATAACTTAACAACCAATCTGATCCACTTCAAATGTATAAACATCTCTAAAGCCCATCTCCAGAGAAAGGAACAATCACCCCTTACAGTGGGGCTGCCCCCCGCACTGCAAAGGTTAAATGCTTTTATGTCTATGGGGCCATTAAAAGCACTTTTACCTGGCCGCCTCTGCTCCCTTGGCAGCTGGCGTTCTCCTCTACTTCCTTACTCTCTGGTCATGGACTGTCCCCTCAGCATCCTCACATCCAATGCAGGATTATGAGTTCTGCATTGGATTGCAGGACCTGTGAAGAAGAGAATAGACTGCAGGGAGGAGAGGATCAGGTCAGTAAAAGTATTTTAACCCTTGCAATTCAGGGGCAGCCCTACTGCAAAGGAGCATTTTATTTTCACCGGAGTTCAGTTTTACCATAAAAGCCTCGTACACACCGAACGGCTCAAATCGTATGTTGGCTGTTGTATCTTGCGTACTGACATGCACTAAGTGATCGTACGACCAAGCCGAACATAGTGACGTGTTAAGAGCGTAGAAAGTTCAGGAGCATGTAATTAGCGTCCGGCCATTCCTGACTTCTGAGCATGCGTGTTTTGGACAATACAACTTGTTGGACCAACTTCTCTGTACACACGATACAACGGTCGTACGACCGCTTGTTGGTACTACCAAGTTTTCTAGTCTGCTCATACAACTTCTGTTGTACGACCGTCGTACCTCGGCTGTTCTAATCGTGTGTACTAATGGTCGATTTAGCATACAACGGTTGTTCGTACGACCTGTTGTATACGATCGTCGACCTGTGTGTACGAGGCATAAGTGACACAACTCCTTTAATCATTTAACCATGCCATGCTTCCACCAGTAAAGGCTTACTTTCTAAAAGGCTCAGAGAACCTTCATCAATGGCCAATAAACAGCATCTTCTAACAAATGGTGTAGGGTTAAAGCCTATGTAAATTTATTTTATGTCTACCAGATTTCCCCTCTTCTGGTATAAAACAGTGGTCACAGTGGAACAGTGGCCAGAGTATTGAAAATATCTTTCCCGGTGAAATGACAGGAAGTGTGAAATCCCCCCAACCTGACACGGGTCACCCTCATTTGTTACGGGCTGGAAACCATAATCCCCCTGTTTTCCAACCGTAGTCACCCTCCTTATCATGGGGTAAAAACAACAGTCACCTTCCTTAATACGGGGTAGCAACCACAGCCACCTTCCATATCACGGGGTAACAATCACAGTCACCGTCCTTATTCCCAACCTATTTCCGTTCGTTTCCCCGTGGAGACCTGGCGTCAAACCTCTGGTGACAAGGTGACACTGGTGACAAAATATGGTCTTCT
>BLSH010135249.1:450093-463360 GCA_018402905.1 Glandirana rugosa
GAATCCACGGCAAACGATAGTACTGACTACCGCTCTCTTCTCTCGGAAAAGTCGGAGACCGTCCCCTACTGTAGTCCCAAGGATAGGGGGGGTACGGTGGCCGCCCCCTTTGGTGCCTCCTTCTGCTACCACCTTCACGTCTTTTCAGCCGGAACCCCTCGTACCCAAGACCTCTCAGTAGACCTGTTCCAGTCCCGGCCGTTCCGAGGCTTCTTCTTCTCGTCGAAGGGATGGGCTGAAACCGAGTGTGGCACAAGAAGACAGAGGTTGATTTTATACACAACTCAGGCATTTTAAAAGGACAAGACTCATCCTACCAACTGCACCGTCCTGCATGAGAGGAATCGGGCACAACAAAGATTCAATAAGCTTTCCAGCACCCTTGGAAAGGATATGGGTTACAGACCAGTTTGAGGCACCAGCTTCGCGGTCGGGTGGTTTGTTGGAGACAGAAGAACACGGTGTGAGCCAAAGTCGGGTAGGGAAGCTGCTCTTCTTCTTCGGAGCCTTGCCGGCCCTGACCTTGTCCAGATGACTCTCCAGAACCCATGCTCCCCAAGGCCGACTTTTCTGCACTTCCACCATCGTCTTCCTCCGTGGTTTCCCCCGCCGGTGGCATGGGGGGGATAGGAACCCTGATGTCATCCCCTGCCAGAGGCTGAAAAGGCTCTCTTCTCTCGCCATCAGTCATGATAGCAAACGGCACCTAAGGCAGAGAATATGAAAAGGGTGTCAATGTATGGGCAATTTGCAGAGAGCATTATGATGTGAACTGGGGTAGAACATCAAAGCACCAGCACCCATTTAAGGCCTAAAGATCTAGAAACACAGAGTCCTTTAGCCAACATTTTAATAAAATTTTCTTTGGCAACCTGTTGCGAAATTAACAAATTTAAAGTTGAACTCTGGGATTTTTGTAAAAAATACCCTAGCAGTGCTCCCTCCCTGCACTGCAAGGTTGAACTACTTGTTAGTTCTAAGGGTAGAGGGATGAGCTGTAAAGCTAGGTTCACAACTGCGACCTAGTGCCTACATGTTTTTTTTGCGTATTCTCGCATTTCTCGTGTAGGGAAGCCCATTCATTTCAATGGGCTGCCCTACCCACCAAAAACACTGGGGAAAGAAGACCCCAACCCTTTTGTAAAATCGCACTGCAACAAAGGTGATTGCCGATGCATGAGGGTTCCATTAAAAATTAATGCCACCCCAACGCGTCTCCTAAAGAGCAGTAAATTTCTGTGTGTATTGGGAAAGGGTGTGATTTTGCACATCTTTCCAACACACATAATTGTGAACCAAGGGTAACACTTACCTTTTTCCTCGCTCTCGCAGGATTCAAGCTCTCACCTTTTCTCTCCGATGCTCCAGGTTTTGGGTGGGGCCTCGTCATTCTCATGTATGATGCAGGACTACTAGTCCTGCATTGTATGAAATGACATCAGAGTGTGAACATTGGCCGAAGCTCTGAAGAGAAGACACTTCGGAGGGCAGTTTGCACAATGTGGTAAGGAATATGGTAAATGTTGCAGCTTATTCCTCTATCAATTGACTTGACGATATTGAACCTTTGTAATGTGGGTAGACCCCACTGAACGAATATCTTATACAAAAATAAGTTGTAAAAATGTTTCAAAATGCTAACTAATGGGCTGCATTTGTCATCCTGTGTCTTCAATATTTTCCAACAAATACCCAGATTTGGTATCATGACCTCACCCTAACTTCGAACCTGCATGCCTTTTCCAGTTCAGAACTCGAAAGCGATAGCCAGGCAGCTAGCAATCTTAAAAGGAGGTTAACAATGTTAGCTTTCTTAACTTACTTTTACTGCCCCAGCTCTGGAGGTTTGCAAAAAAGAAAACTAGCTGATCTATTGACCTATACTCCCAGAATATTTTTTTTCTGTATGTGCTCCCTCTCCTTAAGAATCACAGAGGGTGGGAGGGAGGTGTAGTGTGCCTGTGACCACCCCTCCAATGACAAGAGGGGGAGTGGCCATACTCCTTTTTTTTTTTTTTTTAAGATGTAAAGAGTGTAAAGAGAACTAAGAGTTTTTACGTTAAAGCAGAAGTCTGGGGACTATAACTCCTACCTTTTAAAGAAGAAGATCCTCTGTAACTTTTTATTACATTCAGTGTCTCTTCTGCAATAAACTACACCTACCTGCCTGATCACTGCAATCCCCAGAATGTAAGCTGAGCTGCGCATGCACAGCTCAGTTTACATTGGCCAGCTCCATCTTGTGTGCCAGGACGTATAGCTTCTGCTCAAGTGCAGGAGTGGCGTCATCTCGTGCCAGCCAATGAAGATGCCTGAATACTGGCAGCACCAGAGGAACCATTCAAAAGGTGATTATCTCTGCCTTTAGTTCCACTTTAATAAAGGCTGCTATAAATGCATGCATCATAAACAACTGGCTTTTTAAAAATAAAAACCTTGTTTCACATTTTTTATCTATCCTTTGTTACATCTCAGTGCTTTTGATTGCCTGCAGTATCTTTGCAGCCACTTCCTTTATTCATGTATTCCAGTGATGGCTGCATAGCATTTCTCAGGACGGGTTTTGCAATGGTGACAGCAGTGGACCATGCCTGTACAATGTGTGTTGAAACAGCCACTTGCAGCCCCATGGGAGGATTGTGTGAAAATGCAGGAGCAGAATCAGGAGACTAGGGCAGAGAATTTGCAGACTTACACATGCCGCACAGTTGTTCTAGTGATTTACCAGCAAACTAAAGATCTATCTGATTTTTCATTTGCTTAGTGCTTCTAAGCCTTGTTAAAGTCCCCTGAAGGAAGAGTGTTGTTGGCCCCTGAAATGTGTTGGCTGTTTTATGTGATCATCATATAATGAACAATGAAAGTGGACCATTTGGTCTGGGGATCCTGTTGTATGTTTTATATGCTAGGGACAGAGAAATGTCTCCCTTTAACAGGAAGCGCCTGGAGAAGAACCTTAATAAGAGGATCGCTATGTATTATTTAATAACATTTGTAGATTTAAAAAGATTGCTAATGACTTTTGAAATGACATCTCTGTGTTAAAGCTTATATGAGATTTTTGTGATTAAATTTACATCTGCTTTAAGTTAGGTCCATAACATATTAGAGGGCTGTATTATGCTACAGTCAATAATGCAAAACCAGTCCTTCTCAATCATTATTGCACCAGAGGAACCCTTGAAGATTATATTATTGTTATCTCAGAGAACCCCCTGCTGCAATTTAATTTTATAATCAGTTAATGGTACATTATCATGATTAGCAAGTTGTAGATGGTATATTTAGAAAATGTAAGAACGTAAGGTGATCATTTTTCAACACCCCATGAACTATATGACATAATTATTTTCAGTGATAACTATTAAGTAAAGGTAATAAGCATGATTTTTTTTTTAGAAAAAAAGTTCAGACGGTAAAAATTGTAGTGGTCCTTTCCGTTAGTGGTCAGTGGAGAAGTGGCCCTTTCCATTGGTGGTCAGTGGAAATTGGCCCTTTTCATTTGTGGTCAGTGGAGAAGTGGCCCTTTCCATTTGTGGTCAGTGGAAATTGGCCCTTTTCATTTGTGGTCAGTGGAGAAGTGACCCTTTCTATTGGTGGTCCATGGAGAAGTGGCCCTTTCCATTCATGGTCAGTGGAGAAGTGACCCTTTCTATTGGTAGTCAGTGGAGAAGTGCCCCTTTCTGTTGGTGGACAGAGGAGAAGTGACCCTTTCTATTGGTAGTCAGTGGAGAAGTGGCCCTTTCTGTTGGTGGTCAGAGGAGTAGTGACCCTTTCCAGTGGTGGTCAGTGAAGAAGTGGCTCTTTCCTTTTGTGGTCAGTGGAGAAGTAATCCTTTCCATTCCTGGTCAGTGAAGAAGTGACCCTTTCTATTGGTGGTCAGTGGAGAAGTGGCCCTTTCTGTTGGTGGTCAGAGGAGAAGTGACCCTTTCCACTGGTGGTCAGTGGAGAAGTGGCTCTTTCCTTTTGTGGTCAGTGGAGAAGTAATCCTTTCCATTCATGGTCAGTGAAGAAGTGACCCTTTCTATTGGTGGTCAGTGGAGAAGTGGCCCTTTCTGTTGGTGGTCAGAGGAGAAGTGACCCTTCCACCTGGTGGTCAGTGGAGAAGTGGCTCTTTCCTTTTGTGGTCAGTGGAGAAGTAATCCTTTCCATTGATGGTCAGTGAAGAAGTGACCCTTTTTATTGGTAGTCAGTGGAGAAGTGGCCCTTTCCATTGGTGATCAGAGGAGAAGTGACCCTTTCTATTGGTAGTCAGTGGAGAAGTGGTCCTTTCTGTTGGTGGTCAGAGGAGAAGTGACCCTTTCTACTGGTGGTCAGTGGAGAAGTGGCTCTTTCCTTTTGTGGTCAGTGGAGAAGTAATCATTTCCATTCATGGTCAGTGAAGAATTGACCCTTTCTATTGGTGGTCAGTGGAGAAGTGGCCCTTTCTGTTGGTGGTCAGAGGAGAAGCGACCCTTTCTACTGGTGGTCAGTGGAGAAGTGGCTCTTTCCTTTTGTGGTCAGTGGAGAAGTAATCCTTTCCATTCATGGTCAGTGAAGAAGTGACCCTTTCCATTGGTGGTCAGAGGAGAAGTGACCCTTTCCATTGGTGGTCAGTGGAGAAGTGGCCCTTTCCATTAGTGACCAGTGGAGAATAGATCCTTTCCACTGGTCTTTAGTTTAGTGCTTCTTTACATAGTATGTCAGTGGAAGAAGTATCCTAGATTAGTGGTCATTGGGAGAAGGGCCACCATACACTGTTGGTCAGTGCAATTTCCTCTTACATTGATGATCAGGCAGGAAATGAATCCTCTATGCCCACCGCTACTCAAGGAATACCTAGCATCCTCTGGAGAAACCCTAGGGTACCACAAAACCCAACCTGAGAATACCTGTGCTAGACTATAAAAAGCAGTATTGATACTGTAAATTCACCACTGCAAAATATTCAGCTAATGCACTATAAGCGTATGAAAGAGATCAAAGGCACTGACTGTAACTATCTAAAAAATAAATAAATAAAAAAGCCAGGCATATGTATTACACTTTGATGTTGCTGTAGCATTTCCAGCAGTCCATTTCTAAAACATGGAACCTTCTCTCTTGACTGTTGACAACTATCTGAAAGTTCCTCTCAGGGTGGAAGTTTGAGGCAAGGAAGGGGAACAATTCGGTGTCTTCTTTGCTCTGTCAATGTACGTCAGATATAGTGATAAGCTAAGGAACATAACTCATTAGAACAGCCTTCCTCAACCAGGGTTCCATGGAACCCTATGGTTCCTCCATATGTTGCTAGGGTTTCCTTGAGTATCTCTAGAAGAGCGCTAAGATTAATAGGGGATCCCCAAGCAATTAGTAATTTCTGCCTCTCATATAAGTAACCATTGACACCAATGATCTTTTTAGCTATCTCTAAGGGGAGAATTTTTCTACCTGACCACCAGTAGAAAGAGCATTCTTCCCACTGACAACCACACTAATATATTGCAAGAACAAAGTAATTATTAGCAGTGGTTCACTGAGATCAGAAAGTTATTTCAAGGGTTCCTCCATGTTGAGAAAGCCTGCTCTAGAAATATCTAAGACAAGGGTGTCCTTTCTACCTCCATAGAACCAATAGCCAACCTCCAACGGAGCCTGAGAAAGATTTGGAACAAATAACAGCAAAAAAAAAAGGCGGGCGCACCAAGGTCACATGAAAAAAAAGTCACAAAACACACACAAGACAAGTCAAAAACCACTAAAATGAATAGACAAGTGGAGCACAGAAGAGAAATTGAGCCAGCCAAAAGCAAAAGGCATATATTTGAAATGATGGAGACAGAGAGAAGACAATAGGAGAGATTTGCTAAGGAGAAAAATAGAAGGGAACTCACAGCTGAGCGGTACTTTAGGAGCTTGTAATTTAATAAAGCATATTTTTCCTCTTGAGCATCTTATATACAAAAATATGTCACTTAGATGTCCTTAATGATGGCAAATTTAAGTTTTTTTCCAAGATTATTGTTCATCTAAGGACAGAAGCTCCAAAGTATTTGGAGCTCTTTGTCTGCAAGTGGGCACTCCCTAATATTCCTTACTGCTGGCGAAAAAAAAAAAAAATCTAAGGAGGGTTCATGCCCACTTGAGCAAAGCATTTAATGGACAAGTCTGAAGCCCTTTAATCACCACTATCATTTAACTCTTAAATTAAATATATTATGTATTAAAAATAGGACATCCTTAAAGCACACAGTCCCATACCCTTACTGCATAATACAATAGCTATTCCTGCACAATATTATACACAAGGCAATTTTTAGTGTATACTTGCCCAGAGCACAAGTGATGTCTATACATTGCACCCCTAAATCTGGCAATATATCCCTCCAAGGGTAGAAAATGCATAAACTCCACAAAGCATATCATTACTAAATATAAAAATACTGTTCTGTATATGCAATGTACATGATCTATGGGCTGATTCAGTACACAGGCATCCATAATAGAGTCATAAGGGTCTTAATGTTCCTATAGATCATATAGTGCATGCTGTCTAAAAAGCATGATCATGCCCAGGCTACACATGTAATGTATACAATTCGCAGACAGCCAATGTGCTGTAGCCACCTACTGTACATATTATATATTCCAAGTACTGATTTTTTTGCCTTCACCATGCAAGCCTTACAAAGGATGGCTGTGCCCAAATTAGGCAAACACACATTTGTAAAAAGTGGAAAACAAGGCTGAGAACCAAGGAGGAATGATTTCCTGCGCCCAGCCTTGGATATTGCAAATGTACTCTGCAAATAAGTGAAGTGAAGCCCCCCAGGCCCCCTCCTCTCTCCTTCCTGGTGGTGCTGAGAGAAAAGGAAGAAGATTCTAATAAAGAATTACACTTTAACAGCCTGTTCTTTTTAACTTAAAGAGAAGCTTTCTTCTTCTTGATTATGAGAAATCCCCATCCCCTTCCCCTGAAAAAAAAAAAAATCTTCACTAGTGTATGTAACATGTAAATACTTTATATGTCATTTTTTTTTTAATGTGCAATCTTTTATTGAGCACCCTGCAAGGGTTAAAACTGTTCAAAGGTTAAAAACTATTTTAAATATATATACTTAGAATTTTTCAAAAGGTAGGTAGCCCCCTGCTAAAGCTTCTTCCTGATACTGGAAAAGCAAAGGTTAAGTGCTGCTAAACTGTGAGCAGTAAGTTGCAGCTGGGAGAGTAAGGGTTAACTGAGGCTGCCTAAAACAAACCCCTCTCATCTGTAAGGTGACTAGGGAAAAGCAAAGGTTAACTTGCTGGCACAGCAGGGGTTAAGTGCCTGCTAAAACAACCACTTATCCTCCAGGGTCCAACCTGGCACAGCAAAGGCAGGGTTAAGTGCTGCGAAACTGTGAGCAGTAAGTTGCAGCCGGGGAAGTAAGGGTTAACTGAGGCTGCCTAAAACAAAGTCCTCTCCTCTGTAAGGTAACTAGGAAAAAGCAAGGGTTAACTTGTTGGCACAGCAGGGGTTAAGAGCTTGCCAGCACAACCCCTGATCCTCCAGGGCCCAACCTGGCGCAGCAAAGGCAGGGTTAAGTGCTGCGAAACTGTGAGCAGTAAGTTGCAGCTGGGGAAGTAAGGGTTAACTGAGGCTGCCTAAAACAAAGTCCTCTCATCTGTAAGGTAACTAGGAAAAAGCAAGTAAGGGTTAACTGAGGCTGCCTAACACAAGCCTATCTCATTTGTAATGACAGAGAACTAGGAAAAGTAAAAATTGTAATGGATTGAGAAAGCATAACTGCCTGCCAGACCACATCCCTTGTCCTCCAGGGCCCAATCTGGCACAGCAAGCGTTAAATACTGCATATATATATATATATATATATATATATATATATATATATATATATATATATATAATGTTGGAAAATCAAGGGGTAAAAATGCTTTTAAAACTCTCTCCCTTCTTGCCCTGATCACAAACAGGCAGGAAAGCAAAGGGTTACACTAAGCTGAAAACTCCCACTTCAGCCTGCAAGGGTTAAACACTTACAGAAAAGGGTTAAATAATGATTGTTAAGGGAAAAAACTAAGGGGGTTAAAGCAGCTACAGCAGAGCTAACTTGCCAAGGTTAAGGGTTAAGCCAACACAAATTGAGCCAGCTGGCCAAGCAAGGGTTAATTGCTGCCCAAAGTGCCCCTGTTATGCCAGCTGCTTGGAAAACTAGGGGTTAAATGTTGTTTTTAAAAAAACTCATTAAGCCCTGACAGGGGGGTCTCCTTCTCTTGAGCATGGGAAGAGTTAAGTGCTGCCAAAAACTGCCCAAAAATTAACCCTTTACTGGACAGCACCTCAGTGCCCATCCTCACACCCCCCCTATAAAAAAAGTGGGCAGCACATAGACCTTGCCAGTAGGGACCAGCAGACACCCCCACTTATTGAACATGGCATTGGATGGCACTTACCTTAATTTAACGGATTCCTGTCTTCCCAAAAGCATAGCTCACCTCCACTTCACATGAAACCCCAAGAGTAATAATAGTGGATGGGGTGAAGGGGGTGACAGGTTGCCCCCTCCTCCTGAGCTCCAGTGATCTAGTAGATCCCACAGATCCAGAGGTTTGGGGCTGGGTACCAGATGTGAAGATGCTCTCTGGGTGAGGTGCTGCCTGCTATGATCAATCCCCCAATAATGAATAAGAATGATGAGTAATCCAGGTGAGTGCTGAGCAAGGGGTGCTGCGGGCAAAGGGTCCCCTCTTCTCTCCTCTCCCCGGAGCCCCGGCTTGGGGTGCGATGGGATAAAGCGTGGAGCCTGCGAGCCCAGCAAAGCTTAAACTGAAGAGGAAACTTCAGATGTACCGGAGGGAGGAGAGAGGAGAGGAGAGGAGAGGAGGAGAGGAGAGAGGAGAGGAGAGGAGGGTGCAAGGGAGGGAAGAGGGAAGGGAGGATGCTGAAGAGGTAACTCCGCTCTATAGATAATCATCTCCATGTACAACCCCAGCTCATCACATCATGGCAATGGGAGCAGACAGGGAAACCTCAATTCTAACTGACATATAAAGGGCAGAACTGAACTCCAAGCAGACAAAATAAATACAGCAGTCATGTATTCAGCAATGCACAATGAGATGTCTTTTTAAATGCAACTTAAATAAGTATTTCCATTTAAAGGGGTAATAACCTCCTGTGCAGCCCCAGGGGCAGCACTGGGAGCCAATCAGGTGTGATATGGGTACAACTACTGGCATGAAGCATGCTGCCCAGCCAAGAGCAAAGGCAGGTCTGCAAAACAAGAAGAAAACATGATTTACTCATGAGTTAGAAACTCCCAAATCAATCAGCTGCACTGCTTAAAAATATTATTTTATAATAATTTATTATTATTAATATTATTAGTAGTAGTAGAAGTAGTATTAGCAGTAGTAGTATTAGTAGTAGTAGTAGTATTATTAATAGTAGTAATAGTAGTAGTAGAAGTAGTATTAGTAGTAGTAGTAGTGGTAGTATTATTATTATTATTATTATTAGTAGTAGTAGAAGTAGTATTAGTATTATTATTATTATTATTAGTAGTATTATTATTATTATTATTATTATTATTATTAGTAGTAGTAGTAGTAGTAGTAGTAGTAGTATTAGTAGTAGAAGTAGTATTAGTAGTAGTAGTAGTAGTAGTAGAAGTAGTAGTAGTAGAGGTAGTAGTATTAGTAGTAGTAGTATTAGTAGTAGAAGTAGTATTAGTAGTAGTAGTAGTAGAAGTAGTATTAGTAGTAGTAGAAGTAGTATTAGTATTATTATTATTATTAGTAGTAGTAGTATTAGTATTATTCTTCTTATTATTATTAGTAGTAGTAGTATTAGTAGTAGAAGTAGTATTAGTAGTAGTAGTAGTAGTATTAGTAGTAGTAGTAGAAGTAGTATTAGTAGTAGTAGTAGAAGTAGTAGTAGTAGAGGTAGTAGTATTAGTAGTAGTAGAAGTAGTATTGCTGCTGCTACTGCTATTGTTATTTGTATATATAATGATTATCATAATTATGTATTATAATTACATTTAATTAAATGGTGTGTTTTTGGTGCACACATATGATAGTTTATTTATTTTATTTAGCTATATAGAAAACCATGTATTGCCAAGTGCCATCATCCCTTAAATGTAAGATAAAGAACCCCTCTTGGGAGCAGGACTAACAAAAAAAATATATAATATAATGTCATTGGCCCTTGTATGTATGAATGTGAGTTAAGCCTCGTACACGCGGTGCGACGGTCATATGAAAACGGTCGTATGACCGCTCGCTGTACGATCGTCCGACCGTTAGTACGCACGATTAGAACAGCTGACATACGATGGTCGTACAACAGAAATTGGATGAGCAAACTAGAAAACTTTTGTAGCACTAACAAGCGGTCGTACAGAGAAGTTGGTCCAACAAGTTGTACTGTGCAAAACACTCATGCTCACAAATGACATGCAACTGAACTTTCTCTTTATATGTTCGTAACATGTCACTACATTTGGCTTGGTCGTACGATCGTTTAGTGCATGTCAGTACACGAGATATATGAGCCAACATACAATTTTGGCCATTCGGTCGTACGACCTTCGCACCGTGTGTACGAGGCTTTAGGGACCTTCGATTGTAAGCTCCTTTATCCCACGTTCACATCGGGCCGATTTGGCATGCGGTTTGACATGTCCAATCGTATGCCAAATCGGCGGCTATTGCTGACAATGGCACCGTCCGAATCGGTGCAATGCCGACTTTGCGGTGCCGCACCGATTCTCAAGAGTAGTTCCTGTACAAATTTTGGCAACTTCGGGCCGTTTTGTATAGACATCTGTGCATGAACCCGCACAGATGTCGGTCAAATCGCCCCAGAAGTCAGATTGCACTGCCTGTTTGAAATCGGGTGAGTTCATCTGAAAACCGCTTCAGTGTGAACCTAGGCTTAGGCTGGGCTCACACTGGTGCGTCACATGTGATTCGCACCGCACTGCTGTGCAGATCACATGCAATGTCTGTGCGAGGCAAATTCAGCCATACATATTGTATGGCTGAATTCGCATCGCATTCCCACCAAAATGGCGCAGGACCCTTTTTTTGGTCCGCACTGGAATCGGATCGCAAGGGTGTGAACACCCATGCAATCCGATTCCTGCACCATTTGACAGTTCGCATTGCGATATGCGACCTGATCTAGGGGTGTCATTAACTTTCTATTGACTCACATAGGGCAGAGTGAACTGCCTGCGAGTTCTATGCAATGCGGGAACCGGCACTAGAATTGCGCTGGTTCCCGCATTGCGCTGGTGTGAACCGGCACAATGTGTGTAGGGTGTAGTGATGAGTGTAGGGAGTGATGTGAATGTACAATATATATGTAAAGTGCTGTGTAAATTGACAGCGATATATAAGTACCTGGAATAAATAAATAAATAAAAACTCATTAACATTTTACATTTTTAATGACATTATATTATATATTTCTTTCGTTAGTGCCCTTATAGTCCCACTCCCAAGGGGTTGTTTTTCTTTTTCATTTATTTTATTTAGTGTTCTTGTTTTTTTTTGTTTTTTGTTTTTTTTTTTTTGTATTTGTGTGTTTGATCATGATTTGTGAACAGCGGTTTAAAATGTTTCATTTTATTTTTCTTATCAGATATCTGTTTTTTATTTTCTGGATAAAAAAATAAATAAATTCATTTAAAAAAAGGACACCAAAGGGGCTGTTTTTCTTTCTAGAAGAGGAACAGGTCCAGGATTAAAAGTATATTCCACTTTTTGTGTCGATAAAAAAATGAAATGTATTTTGCATCAGAGCTTGCGAAACATTGCAACTATGACTTTTGGATCAGAGGTGCTATGCACAGCTCCTGCAGATTGTTCCTCCAGCCTCAGGTCAAAGACTTTTGGTTATGGAGCTGAAGGTAATAAACATTGGACTTCACAAGCAGTGACACCACCACACATATTCCATTGACAACTATGAGCCCTCTGCTGTGGTGGCACATAGGACTTGTAGTTTTTTTATTCACAGATTCTGGGAATGGATCTTTGATGGGTGACGTGGCTGTGTGGGCAGAGCCAGGCATAGTTGCAATGAATTTGAAAACACACTGAGTGCTGTGGGGAGAAAAACCTTATGATTCAGGTAAGAGAAGGCCTGCTTAGAAGGTAAGGGCTGGGGAAAGGCACTCAAAGGGGTTTATTTAATAAAGGGCAAAAGACAGTGCACTTTGCAAGTGTAGTTGCTTCAGAGCTTAGTAAATGAGCAGAAACTCTGCTGATTTCCATCATTCAATCATGTGCAAGCAAAAATGCTGTTTTTTATTTTCCTTGCACATGATTGGGTATTCTTTGTAAACTGAAGCCTTACCTCATTTACAAAGCTCTGGGGAAACTGCACTTGCAGAAGGCAATAGATTAACCCCTATGTTTGTAAAATATGGGTGTAACATGAAACGTGGTATGAAGGGTGGTATTAGTCTTTAAATAAAGCTTACATAACACCCAGGAGCTATTTAAACCCCATTGCACCCTTAATTTTGCTTGCATTAACTCCAATGGGTTTTTCCAAAAATGGCCAAATTTCACTACATTCTTAATCTGGTGTGTGCCCATTTACTTCCAAAACCCTGAAAGCAGCATGAAGCCCACTCCCATACCGGTTCAATTTCAAAAACTGCAGGGCAATAAATGTACTGTACCCTACACACAGAACTAAAATTTGGAATCACCCAGTGGATGCTGCTGACCAGAATTCATGGACGAGAGTGAAAAGAGGCCTTGTTCCATTGGTTATGAACTACCTCAAGTAGACTAGTAGACAGGGCCATCTTTAATATTGATTGGACCCTGAGCAAACATTTCCTTGGGCCCCCCCCCCCCCGAATCCACGTATCAACTATTTGTGGGCAGCGGGGGCCCCCCCCCCCCGGGTTCCTTTACAAACGAGTCCCAGGTTAGTTATAATTTCTACCGGGACAGATGATCAGATGAACTCCATCAAGTATTGGTTACCTTGTTCCGGAGAAAAGTGAGAGCAGGTACTTAAGACCAGTCGTCGTAGGTGACCCACTAAGGTTTAAAATCAAGACACACATCCCATGTCATGTAAATAACGGGACGTCAAAAACTTTAACTTGGCCATACCCTCACCCGAAGTACGACGAAAGTCCCAAAACCTTCATTTACCCGTGTGTGGTCTAATTCTTACATCACTTTAAACCGGTAAAAACCTTTTTGGGTAACCTCAATTACGTTCGTTTTAATTCCCACGTTACCCCAAATTTATCGAGGACCCACAATACAT
>BLSH010135249.1:472312-488686 GCA_018402905.1 Glandirana rugosa
CAGTTTTTGCAGGCTGTACAGGCGGGGCTATAGCGTCATGGCTATTTTTAGCGTCTAGCGGCGGTAATGGTCATTTTTTTTTTCTTATTTTTGCGGTATTTAGTTACAGGTATCAAACATCCGCGATATTGAAAACGCGTTGGGTTAGTTATTTGTGGCTAACACTAAAAAAAATGGTTTTTATACATCTTCTTATATATAGCCGGTTTTGACTACTTATTTAAGCAAAAAAATAAAAAATAAAACAATTTTGAAAAAAAAAACAATATTTTTTACTTTTTGCTATAATAAATATCCAAAAATAAAAAATAAAAAAACGAATTTATTCATCAGTTTTGGCCGATATATATTCTTCTACATATTTTTGGTAAAAAAAATCACAATCGGTGTTTATTGATTGGGTTGCGCAAAAGTTATAGCGCCTACAAACTATGGACATTGATTTATGGCGTTTTTATTCTTTTTTTTTTACTGGTAATGGCGGCGATCTGCGATTTTTATCGGTACTGCGATATCGGGGCGGACATGTCGGACGTTTTTGACACTTTTTTGGGACCAATGATATTTATACAGCGATCAGAAATGTAAATATCCACTGATTACTGTATAAATGTCATTGGCAATGAAGGGGTTAACCTGCAGGGGGCAGTGAAGGGGTTAACTATGTTCCCTGGGTGTGTTCTAACTTTGGGGGGACGGGGTTGACAGGGGCATGAGAGATCTAACTGATCCCAGTGACAGGGATCAGTAGATCTGGCATGCCCCCCTCACAGAACAGGGAACTGCCGTGTTTACTTTGGCGGTTCCCCGTTCCTCCTCTCTGTAAGGAGATTGCGCGTCTCCGGCGGACATCGGGTCCGCCCGACCCGCGGGCACGCTCCCGCAGCGTGCGGCGGCATGTGCGCGCGCCCGCGGGAGCGCGCCCAGCACGAGCCAAATGGGAGGACATCTATAGACGTCTTCCCGGCATTTTAGAGCCGCGCTGTAGCTGTCATTCGGCTATGGCGCAGATGGGAGGAGGTTCATTTGTAAAAAAAATATGAAAAAAAAGATATAGGTCAGATTAAAACATATAAATGTCAACAAAAAATGAATACAACTGTCCTGAAGCCTTGTCCCCATTGAAGAATTTTGCTATTACTTCCTGCCCTGGCATAAAGTGAGGGTAAATCCCCCCAATACAGATTCCAATAAAAACTCTAACCTTTCCCCACTCTACCCAAATATAAATAACAAGTTGCGGCTGTAATTTGGCTTTTAGGAAATGGCATTATGCCAGAACACTTAGAGGTCTGTATATAAAAAATTCACGTAGCTATTCATCCAGCATAAGTGCATGTACATTCATTCTGTACAAATTATCCAGCATGCGCTCATCAGTTTTAGGGATTTTTTTGCACAATATATAAGGCTGGGACTGTTCTGTGAGTCAAACTGAATGTTCTTATGATATTTTCTCTTTGGGTTGATTGTTGGAAGGCTATTGTTTTAGGTTACTTTCTCTTCTGGTCAAATATTCATAGGCTGTTGTTTAAGGCTATTTTGTTAAGCTTCTACTTAGGCTAATTTATCTTCTGGTTGAATGTTCTTATGTTTAGGTTTTAAGCTTCTCTTCTGGTTCAATGTTCCCAGGCTATTGTTTTGGACTCATTTCTGGTTGAATGTTGTTGGGCTATTGTTTTAGGCAACTTTCTCTTCCCAGTCAAATGGTCCTGGCTATTATTTTCAGTTATTTTCTTTTCTGGTTGAATGTTATTATTTTAGGCTATTTTTGGTAGAATGTTGTTAGGCGATTGTTTTAGACTGTTTTCTCTTCTGGTCACAGGTTGTTAGGCGATTGTTTTAGACTATTTTCTGATCACATGTCCTTAGGCTATTGTTTTAGGCTTTTTTTTTGTTGAATATCTTTAGGCTATTGTTTTAGACTATTTTCTGGCAGAATGTTCTTGTTTTAGGCTATTTTTGGTTGAATATTATTAGGATATTGTTTTAGGCTGTTTTGTCTTCTGGTCAAATTTTGGTTTGGCTATTGTTTTAGACTATTTTCTGATCAAATGTTCTTAGGCTATTGTCTTAGGCAATGTTTAGGTTGAATATTGTTACTCTATTGTTTTAGGCCACATTTTCTTTTGTCTAGATGTTTTAGGCTACTGTTTTAAACTATTTTTAGTTGAACATTGTTAGGCTATTGTTTTAGGATATTTTCTGCTCCTAGAATATTGCTTTAGGCCCTGCTCAAATGTTCCTAAGATATTGTTTTAGGCTATTTTATCTTCTTGTTCAATGTTGTTAGTCAATTGTTTCAGACTATTTTCTGCTTGAATGCTCCTAACATATTGTTTTAGGCTATGTTTGGTTGAATATTCTTAGGCCATTGTTTTAGACTATTTTCTGGTTTATTGTGCTTGGGCTATTGTTTTAGTTTACTTTTGGTTGAATACTGTTAGGCTATTGTTTTAGATTATTTTCTCTTCTGGTCAAATGTTCTTAAGCTATTATTTTAGGCTATTTTCTTTTCATATTGAATGTGCTTATGCTATTGTTTTAGCCTATTTTCTCTTCTGGTTGAATGTTGTTAGCCAGTTATTTTACACTATTTTCTTTGTTTTAGGCTTTTATTTTGGTTGAATATTGTTAAGATATTGTTTTAATATATTTTCTCTTCTGGTCAAATGCTCTTAGGCTATTTTTTCTTGAGATTGAATGTTCTTAGGATATTAGAGAATGTTACATTCGCTTTGTGAAAGACAAGTTACATATCAGAAGATAACCTTTTGTACATATTAAATTGGATGGGGCATTATTTGCGACTTTTGTGTGAGTGCTGATATGTTCATCCAGTAAATTGTCTAATAAATTCCAGAGTCCTTCATTGATCTTAAGGAAGGCTGCCTCTGTCCGTATTTTGGCTAGTACACTTTAAGGAGTAGAGCATTATCTCAGAAGACTTAGGAATAATCTTTAATTGTTGTGCTGGAAGGAGATCTCCGGTTGGGTTTGAGTTGCTGCATTTTACACACCATGATCCTTACTCTGCCATCCTCCATGCTGCCTTCTTGCTGGTTACCCAACAACCCAACCTGTGCTGCACAATATTTTTGTAACAGGCCAACACAGACCGCCAATTGTAAAATCTAATTGGGGAGGAAGAGTGCTCGGTGGAATTTCGCAGCCCCTGTGGTAGCGGAACAGATCTCCGGCGCTCCAGGAGAAGGTTAATTTTGCATACAGCAGCTGCAGGTCTCATTAACAGAATCTCACATCTCGGCAGACTGAGGAGAGCAGTGTGAAAGCACGGGCAGCACAAGCATCCCGCTAAGCTTCTTACGTTAACCCATCCACTGCCAACTAGATCTTCCCAGGGCTGGGCGACAGCTGGATTTCCCAGGGTGGATTGTTAGACAGGGCCTCTTGTGGATTGGGAGGAACTATGAGAATCAGCTTGGCCTATAGCAAAGAACACCTGCCCTGGGTTGGGATTGGTTTTAAAAGGTCGGTCCAACCAAAGACAAAATATCAATCATTTGTTTGTATCTCTTGGGAATATGAAGCAACAGGATGCAGCTTCTGTGGGGTCAGGCAAAGAGTATGGAGCTGGAATCAGTGAGGTGTGAGAGCAATGAGATCAGATGCTTATTGAGCAACCAGGAGGTTACAGGTGGTACTTTTCCATACATAGTTCCCAGTACATACAATGATACCTGGTCCTAAGGTTTCTCAATAAACTAACCCTCCCTGTAACTCCAACACCAACCCTTTCTTTGACCCTAGCAATAACCCTTAGTCTAACCTTCCCTGTAACCCTAACACTCTCTGTAACTCTAACACTTACCTCTACAGTACATTAACCCTCCCTGTAACCCTAACCTTAACTCTCCCTCTAACCATAAAACTAACCTTCCCTATAACTCTAACATTAACCCTCCCTGTAATCCTACCACTAACTTTTCCTGTGGCTCTCACATTAATTTTCCCTGTAACCCTAACACTAATGCTCCATGTAACCTTAACACTATCCCTCCCTTTGACCCTAACATTAACCCATCCTGTAACCTTACCTGTAACCCTAATCTTCTTTGAAACTCTAATATTTACCCTCACTTTAACCCTCCCTGCAATCTTAACATTAAACCTCTTGGAACCCCAACATTAACCCCCAGTAACCCTAACACTAACCTTTCCTGTGACCCTCACATTAATACTGCCTGTAACCTTAACACAAATGTTCCTTGTAACCCTAACACTAATCCTCCCTGTAGCCCTAATATTAATCTCCATTGTAACCCCACCATAAACCCTTCTATTAACCTTAACACTAGCTTTCTCTGTAATTCTAACACTAATCCTCCCTTTAACCCTAACACTAATCTTTCCTGTGACCCTCAAATTATTCTTCCCTGTAATTCTAATGCTAATGCCCCCTGTAAACCTTAAACTAACCCATCCTATAACCCCAACCTTCCCAGTAAATCTAACAAGAAACCTATCACTAACTCTCCCTGCAACCCTAACACTAGCCCGTCCTGTAACACTGACCCTCATATTAACACTTCCGCTACAACCCCTAACATCAACCCTCCCTGTAATCCTAATATAAGTCTTTTCTCTAACCCTAACTCTGTTTGTAACCATGACTGTTTGACATTAGCCCTCCTTGTAATCCTAACACTAGAGCTCTCTGTAAACTAATATGAGCTTTCCATGTAACTGTAACACATACCTTGCCTATAACCCTAACCCATCCTGTTACCCTGGTACTAACTCCCTCTATAACCACTACACCAGCCTTTCCTTTAACATTAACGTTCCCTGTAATGCTAACACCAACCCAGACACTAATTCACCCTGCACCCTAACCATCCCGGTACCTTAACATGAACTCTCCCTTTAACCCTAAGCATCCCTGTAACCCTAACACTAGTCTAGACAGGGATTATTATTATAACCCTAACACTAATTCTCCCTGTAACCCTAATATTAACCCTTTTGTAACCTCAACATTACCCCCCCAGTAACACCAACGCTACCTTTAACACTAACCCTCCATGAAACCACAACATTAACCCTCCCGGTACTCTTAACACTAACCCTACCTGTAACCCTAACACTAATCTTTCCTGTGACCCTAACATTAATCCTCCTTGTAACTGTAACACTAATGTTCCCTGTAACCCTAACACTAACCCTCATTGTAACCCTAACTTTAACTTTCCCTGTAACCCTAAGCATCCTGTAATCCTAACACTAATCCAGACCCTGTAACCCCAATCCCAATTGTCCCTATAACCTTAGCCATCCCTGTAACCCTATCATTAACCCTTCCAGTAACACCAACATTAGCCCTCCCTGTAGCCCTAACATTAACCCTCCATGTAACCCTAGCACTAATCCAGACACTGATGCTGTCTATAACCCTAACCCTAATCATCCCTATAGCCCTAACATTAACCCTCCATGTAACCCTAGCACTAATCCAGACACCAATGCTCTCTATAACCCTAACCCTAATCATCCCTATAGCCCTAACATTAACCCTTGCTGTAAATCTACCAATAACTATCTCTGCAGCCCTAACACCAAAAGTATAAAAAAAGGCTGAAGTTTGCATTCAAAGTTAAACTTGAGCCACCCAATGAAATCTTTCACCATCCCCCACTGCATATTTGTCCCTAAAATTCCAGGATGCAATTTTTTTATTTTTTTACGCCATTTGTTTTGGCTGAACAGGGACATTTGCCAAATATACTACAAACTTGCCCAGAGACAGTCACGCCATCACTATGTTACACAGCCCTGCCATCTCTTGGCCCTAAAAGTCCTGTGGAGTGGCGAAGACTTGTAATTTTCTTAATGCGGTACGCATCTGGCTCCTATCCAGCGCATTAAATCTAAAGACAATTCATTGTAATGGAGGTCACCCTCCATTCACCGCATGCAGAAAACAGATTGTAAAACATAGAAGGCCAGCTTTTATCTGGCGCTAGATTGTTGAAGTCCCACAATGCAATAATCTGCTGTGCAGCAGTCTTAATCAATCAATGGATCAATTAATGAACTAATCAGACCAGTAGCGTTGCAGTTATTAGACACCACTCACATTGCCTTAAAGGGAAACACAACGCCATCATCTAAATTTGCAGTTGGAAGATATATAGGGGGATTCAGGAGGCAATGATTGTTTCCTGCAAGTCAAAAAATCAAAGCTTCAGAGTTGTTTGTGGTGAATGGCATCACTGGCAAGTCTTATGATTCAAAGTTCAATGATCCAAAACACCATTTCCTACCAGCTTGATTCACTAATTTAAGCACTTGACCACTGGGCACTTAAACCCCCTTCCTAACCAGACCCATTTTCAGCTTTCAGTGCTCTCACATTTTGAATGACAATTACTCAGTCATACTACACTATACCCATATGAAATTTTTGTAAACACAAATAGAGCTTTCTTTTGGTGGTATTTAATCACCGCTGGGTTTTTTATTTTTTGCTCTATAAATGAAAAAATACTGCAAATTTTGTAAAAAAAATGCATTTTTCTTCGTATCTGATATACAATTTTGCAAATTGGTAATTTTTCTTCATACATTTTGGACAAAATGCATACGGCTACATATCTTTGCTAAAAAAAAAACCCCAAATTAGTGTATGGTTTGGTCTTTGTGAAAGTTATAGAGTCTACAATCTATGGTGCCAATCACTGAATATTGATCACACCTGATGTACTGACGGCCTATCTCATTTCTTGAGACCCTAACAAGCCAGGAAAGTACAAATACCCCCCAAATGACCCCTTTTTTGGAAAGTAGATAGTCCAAGGTATTTAGTAAGATGCATGGTGAGTTTTTTGATGTTGTCATTTTTTTCCCACAATTCTTTGCAAAATTAAGATTTTTTTTTCTTTTTTTTTTCACAAAATTGTCATATGTTAACGGGTTATTTCTCACACACAGAATATGCACACCACAAATTACACACAAAAACACATTCTACTACTCCTCTTGAGTATGGTGATACCACATGTGTGAGACTTTTACACTACCTGACCACATACAGAGGCCCAACATGCAGGGAGCCCTGCCAGATGTTCTAGAGGCATAAATTACACATTTCTTTTCCTGACTACCTCTTGCACTTTTGAAGGTCCTGGATCACCAGGACAATGGAAACGCCTAAAAAATTACCCCATTTTGGAAAGTAAACATCCCAACGTATATTCTAGGAGGTGTAATGAGTCTTTTGAACATGTCATTTTTTCCACTAGTTTTTGGAAAATAGGGAAAGAAATTGAAAACACATTTTTTTTTAACACAAAGTTGTCCATTTATACAATATTTCTAACACGTAGCATGTACCTAGCAAAAATTACACCCCAAAATATATTCTGATACTCGTCCCGAGTATGGCGATACCACATGTGTGAGACTTTTACACAGCATGGCCACATAGAGAGGCCCAACATGCAGGGAGCACCGTCAGGTGTTCTAGGGGCATACATTTCAAATCTAATTTGACTAATTTCACTATTGTGAGGCACTGTAGTGGCACTGATGGGCACTGTAGTGGCACTGATGCGTAGTGTAGTGGCACTGATGGGCACTATAGTGGCACTGATGGGCACTATAATGGCACTGATGAGCAGTGTAGTGGCACTGATGGGCAGTGTAGTGGCATGGATGTGTCACGCAGGGCCGCCTTAATAACATCAAGGGCCACTGGGCAAAGTAATACTCTGGGGCCCCTACCAGCCTGCCCCAATTTACGCACCTAATCTCAAGAATTAAAGTATAAATAGTTGATAGAATTAAACATATATTTATTAGTACTTTCAATAAAATAGATTTTAAACAATAAGAAAACATGCCGTATATCAAAGACTAATTAATAAAAAGGGCACAGTATGGGGGGGGGCCAGGAGGGCCCAATTCTTGGATCAGGAGGGCACAGTACAGGCTCCGGGATGCTGCCATCCCGGGACAGCTTGGTAAAAAAGCATGACTGTCCCGGCACATGCAGGACGGTTGACAAGTATGATATTATGCAAGATTATCACGGGGCCCTCATGCACCTGGAGCCCCTGGGCAGTACCCAGTTGGCAAGTATGATGTTATGCAAGATTATCACGGGGCCCTCATGCACCTGGGGCCCCTGGGCAGTGCCCAGGGGTGCCCATGCATTAAGATGGCCCTGGTGTCACGGATGGGGATGACTGAGCATGAACGGGGATGACTGAGCATGGATGGGAATGACTCAGCACGGATGGGGATGGCTGAGCACGGCTGGGGATGGCTGAGCACAGCTGGGGATGGCTGAGCACGGATGAGGATGACTGAGCACGGATGGGGATGGATGAGCACGGATGGGGATGACTAAACACGGATGATGATGACTGAGCACAGGTGGGGATGGCTGAGCACGGGTGGCGATAGGTGAGCACGGACAGGGACGACTGAGCACAGATGGGGATGACTGAGCACGGATGGGGATGACTGAGCACTGATGGGGATGATTGAGCACGGATGAGGATGGCTGAGCACAGATGGGGATGGATGAGCACGGATGGGGATGACTGAGCACAGATGGGGTGACTGAGCACAGGTGAGCATGGCTAGATGGATGAGGATGGCTGGATGGATGAGGATGGCTGGATGAATGAGGGATGAGGATGGCTGGATGGATGAGGATGGCTGGATGGATGAGGGATGAGGATGGATGGATGGATGGATGAGGATGACTGGGTGGATGAGGATGGCTGGATGGATGAGGGATGAGGATGGCTGAGGATGAGAATGGCTGGATGAGGGATGAGGATGGCTGAGGGATGAGGATGGCTGAGGGATGAGGATGATGGATGAGGATGGCTGGATGAATGGCTGGGTGAGTGGCACATAATGGGCACATAGCAGCACTGTGGGCACTGCAGATCCTGTCCACATTTGCTGCTGCATCAGATCTCTCCCCTCTCCCCCTGCACTGTACCGATCGGTACAGAGAGGGGAGACACAAGATGGATATCTGCCACCTTGTTTACATGTGATTGCTCCATCATTTGACGGAGCAATCATGAGGTAAAGGTCCGCTGCGAGCGGCCGTTTACCATGATCCATGATGCGCAGGGTCTTCCGGACCCGGCGGTCATGGATACTCCCCAGGGGGCGCGCGGGAGCTCAATTCTGGGAGAACATTATAGTACTCTCACCCAGAATAATGAGTCCACCTCCGGCCGTGTTTCTACATGACATGGTCGGCAAGTGGGTAAACTGGAAAATGCTACATGTGTCCACCAGATGAAGCTAAGCATTAGAGCAAAATCCTATAACACTTAGCTCCATCTAGCGGCCAAATGTGTATTTTTCATTTTAATTCAATAATTTACATTTGAACACCCGAAGATACACTATATTACCAAAAGTATCGGGACGCCTGCCTTCACACGCACTTGAACTTTAATGGCATCCCAGTCTTAGTCCGTAGGGTTCAATATTGCGTTGCTAAGACAAAAAGGTTGGGGGAAAGGCAAGAGACCACAAAGAAGTCCTTACCTCAAAAGAGGACAAGGGAACAAACTGCAGTTTTCTATTTAATCAAATGTTAATCAAAAGATATTCAGAATACATAAACAATAGGTAATTGCATAGTGGTTCTATCAGACTATACAATCACATATTGTTTATGCGTTTTAATGTATTTTGAATTTTGACATTTTTTCCCTTGTCCTCTTTTGAGGTAAGGACTTCTTTGTGGTCTCTTGCCTTTCCCCTGACCTTTTTTTTTTTTTTTTTAGCAATTGCCATTGTTCTAATTAAGGGAAACTCCACTCAATTTTGTGTAAGTCGATGCTCCTGCAGCCTGATTGGACCAGAGAGACTCACGGTCATCAGGTTCCTGACATTTTTACCTACCCTTTCTTATCATTCAGTATTGAGTTGGCCCACCCTTTGCAGCTATAACAGCTTCAACTCTTCTGGGAAGGCTGTCCACAAGGTTTAGGAGTGTCTATGGGAATGTTTGACCATTCTTCCAGAAGCTCATTTGTAGGGTCAGGCACTGATGTTGGACGAGAAGGCCTGGCTTGCAGTCTCCACTCTAATTCATTCCAAAGGTGTTCTATCAGGTTGGGGTCAGGGCTCTGTGCAGGCCAGTCAAGTTCCTCCACCCCAAACTCGCTCATCCATGTCTTTATGGACCTTGCTTTGTGCATTGGTCCAAATCATTTGGTGGAGGGGGGATTATGGTGTGTGGTTGTTTTTCAGGGGTTGGGCTTGGCCCCTTAGTTCCAGTGAAGGGAACTCTTAAGATGTCAGCATACCAAGAAATTTTTGGACAATTTCATGCTCCCAACTTTGTGGGAACAGTTTGCGGATGACCCTTTCCTCTTTCAACATGACTGCGCACCTAAGCAGCAATAGAAATATGACAGCTGCCACTTAAAGGTTTAGGCCAATGTTTGTCAACTTATGAGCTAAAGCAGACCTCAAATGTGGCCCCTGACTTCACCAAAGGGCCGCACATAATGTTCCCACTACAGACTGCTGAGGTCCGAGGGCCGCACATCAAAGGGCAACACCCTTGGACCACAGGTTGGGCACCAGGTTCTTAGGCACTGAAACAGTCAGCCTGGTTCACTTCATAGTGAGTCACTGACCACCAACAAGAGTACAACCAATGCAGTTTGAAAAAGTCTAAGTTCCTATCCTGATGCCTTGATCTGGGGCAGTGACATAGTAGGTATCAAAGCCAGGAACAGGATGTCAGCTGCAGAGCTTGATCTATTAAAAGCAGGCCAGCAATGGCAGCACTGAAATTTCTACCCTGGTAGGTTCATTTTGAACAAGTGTAAACGAGAGTCTGACCGCGCTAGTGATACTAAAAAGCAAATGTGTAAACAGCTGCACCAACAAGTGAGATATTATCACATAAACAGTTAAATTATACAAATTGTGTTGCACTAAATATGAACTTTAATTAATGAATCAACAAATTAAAATGTACAATATCGTTATATAAAACGTCCATGAAACACCAAGTGATAAATAAGTATGATGAGATCTTGTCAGAAGTATCATCCGCAAAACCCCACACCACGTGTGTACGGTCACCACCATGGGGTGTGCTCTTACCAGAACCCCATGACCACCTATTATGGGGGGGGGGGTCAGGGAAAGCTTTAATACTCCAACCACTCCGCCCCTATCATTCCACCCGTGATCAGTGAATGGGAGAAAAAAAAATCCCGGTGGTTGATATAGTAGTCATAAGGTCTCTTGCACCAAACCATCCACGGTATGCTCAAAAAATAATAAACACCACAATAGTGTAATATTGTCTCACTAGAGATATTTATTAAAATGGTAATGCACATACAATTATGCAGATAAAACAGGCTTGTAAACATCAATATCCTAACATGAGCGCGATAACTGGAAACAGCACCACAGCCCGACCGCTTTCATCACTACAAGGACTTCTTCCGGGGCACGGGTGTCCATTTCCGTCATTTTCGCATATAAATAGTCACATTTAGCCTGAAGCCTCACTTTCATCCCATAACCTGTGCGTTCCATTCAATCCACACAAAGCCTCATTCTGACATGAATAGATATATCCGGACTTCGCGCTATTCTCCCCATATGAGATATCCGCTCTCACTACCAACATACAGTATATCACAAAAGTTAGTACACCCCTCACATTTTTGAAAATATTTTATTCTATCTTTTCATGTGACAACACTGAAGAAATTACACTTTGCTACAATGTAAAGTAGTGAGTGTACAGCTTGTATAACAGTGTAAATTTGCTGTCCCCCCAAAATAACTCAACACACAGCCATTAATGTCTAAACCACTGGCAACAAAAATGAGTACACCCCTACGTGAAAATTTCCAAATTGGGCCCAAAGTGTCAATATTTAGTGTGGCCACCATTATTTTCCAGCACTGCCTTAAAGTGATTGTAAAGCTTCAGTTTTTCTTTCAAATAACAAACATGTCATACTTACCTCCTCTGTGCAGTGGTTTTGCACAGAGTGGCCCGAACCTCCTCTTCTGGGGTCCTTCAGTGGTGCCCCTGGGACCTCCTACGCATCGAGTGACCCGGCAGAGAAAGCTTCCCTGGGGTCACACATGCGGGCGCACTCCCGTGTCCTGCTGTTTGGGTATATTCACACCGGACCTGATTGACAGCAGCAAGAGTCATTGACTCCCCTGCTATCAATCCAGGTAATGAGGACCTGAGACATCGGAGGGAGCGGATTGCTCGTAGCTGCCGCTGGAACGAACCAGCTCTGGTAAGTAAAAGGGGGGCTCTGGGGGGGGGGGTCACTATTGAGAAACGGTTTTTCACCTTAATGCATAGAATGCATTAAGGCGAAAAACCATGAGACTTTAAAACCACTTTAACCCTCTTGGACATGGAGTTCACCAGAGTTTCACAGGTTGCCACTGCAGTCCTCTTCCACTCCTCCATGATGTCGTCACAGAGCTGGTGTTAGAGACCTTGCACTCCTCCACCTTCCATTTGAGGATGCCCCACAGACGCTAACTAGGGTTTGGGTCTGGAGACATGCTGGGCCAGTCCATTACCTTTACCCTGA
This sequence comes from Glandirana rugosa, assembly GCA_018402905.1. Taxonomy (NCBI): domain Eukaryota; kingdom Metazoa; phylum Chordata; class Amphibia; order Anura; family Ranidae; genus Glandirana; species Glandirana rugosa. The sequence continues at coordinate 484,906 of BLSH010135249.1, forward strand.
GCTTCTTTAGCAAGGCAGTGGTCATCTTGGAGGTGTATCTGGGGTTATCATGTTGGAATACTGCCCTGTGGCCCAGTCTCCAAAAGGAGGGGATCCTGCTCTGCTTCATTATGTCACAGTACATGTTGGCATTCATGGTTCCCTCAATGAACTGTAACTCCCCAGTGCCGGCAGCACTCATGCAGCCAAAGACAATGACGCTCCCGCCACAATGCTTTACTGTAGGCAAGACACACTTGTCTTTGTACTCCTCACCTGGTTGCCGCCACACACGCTTCACACCATCTGAACCAAATACGTTTATTTTGGTCTCATCAGACCACGGGATATGGTTCCAATTATCCATGTCCTTAGTCTGCTTGTCTTCAGCAAACTGTTTGCGGGCTTTCTTGTGCAAGAAATCAAATCAAATTGGTCTGCATGGCTGTCGTCCCAGAAGAAAGCCTCTTCTAAAGATGATGCACAAGAAAGCTTGCAAACAGTTTGCTGAAGACAAGCAGACTAAGGACATGGATTACCGGAACCATGTCCTGTGGTCTGATGAGACCAAGATACATTTATTTGGTTCAGATGGTGTCAAGCTTGTGTGGTGGCAACCAGGTGAGGAGTACAAAGACAAGTGTGTCTTGCCTACAGTCAAGCATGGTGGTGGAAGTGTCAAGGTCTGGGGCTGCCTGAGTGCTGCCAGCACTGGGGAGCTACAGTTAATTGAGGGAACCATGAATGCCCCTTCCTTCAGAGACTGGGCCGCAGGGCAGTATTCCAACATGATAACGACCCCAAACACACCTCCAAGATGACTACTGCCTTGCTAAAGAAGCTGAGGGTAAAGGTGATGGACTGGCCAAGCATGTCTCCAGACCTAAACCCCATTGAGCATCTGTGGGGCATCCTCAAAGGGAAGGTGGAGGAGTGCAAGGTCTCTAACATCCACCAGCTCCGTGATGTCATCATGGAGGAGGGGAAGACTCCAGTGGCAACCTGTGACGCTCCGGTGAACTCCATGCCCAAGAGGGCTAAGGCAGTGCTGGAAAATAATGGTGGCCACACAAAATATTGACACTTTGGGCCCAATTTGGACATTTTCACTTAGGGGTGTACTCACTTTTGTTGCCAGCAGTTTAGACATTAATGGCTGTGTGTTGAGTTATTTTGAGGGGACAGCAAATTTACACTGATATACAAGCTGTACACTCACTACTTTACATTGTAGCAAAGTTAAATTTCTTCAGTGTTGTCACATGAAAAGATAGAATAAAATATTTACAAAATTGTGAGGGGTGTACTTATATATATGAGCCTCATGGTATCATGGAACACACCTGTTAAAGAGGGGCATCATCATGCTGCTCCTGGCTCACAATACTCCTGCACAGTGTGGTGCTCACAAGTACATCAGCAGGAGGTAGCGGACCGCCCTCCCCAAGTGACCAGACAGAGAACACTTGCAAAAAAAAAAAAGATATGTTTACTATATACACGATATATGTATACTAAAAGGTAAAAAATTTGGTGGGTACGCTCAAAGAGGGATGTTGAGCAACATGGAGCTGGAAGCTCAATTCTGTTTATTGGATATATTGGTTATATAAAGGAATGCAGTTTGACATGATGCTCTTTGGTCATAGCATGCTGTGGTGTTTCGGATGCCTCTGCCAGATGACCACAGCATTGTGTTTTAATTGTTATTGCTATGTGCGGAATGCTAAACATGAACATCTTCTTCCAGTAAATGGTCCCATCTACACTGCGCTCCATTGTATAGATGGTGTTTGTCATACCACACATGTATACACTTATTCTCCATGCCTTGTGTACTTAGGAAATCTATTTTGCAGCATCACGCCATGCCAACGGCCTCCATGAAGATCTGTATAGCTGCCGTGCATCGCAGACGTGTAACCCTGTGTGTATCAAGTCATAACCTTCCACCTGCATGTACTCGCTCCAGGAACAGGCTGCATGTCATTGTCCAGGGCCGATTTTCTGATGATGACAACAGGGGGACTATGCCTGTGCAATGTGTGTTGGTACTGCTAGTATCCACCAGGGGCGCAAGTGACAGGATGACAACACATGAGCACAATTGGGAGACAGTTGTCACCCTATGGCAGGAAGTGCCTGAACAAGGACCTTGATGGCAGGACCATCACAAACATAGGTGTGCATTAGAGTGTGCACCCCAAAGGTCAAACACACACGTGTTTTCATTATTTTATTTATTTTTTATTTTCTGGTTTATTTTTTAATTGTATTTTTTGAAATTTTATTTTTTTAATTCTTTTTTACAATATTATTATTTTTTTTAATTATTTTTCTTTTTACAATTTGTTAGTGGCCACATTGGGGGGCTTTGGTGAATCAGCAGAGGTCTAAACAGACTCCTAATGTCTCACTTTTGAGACAGAGAAAGGGACTGAGGACAGAGATTCCACAGTCCCTTTCTCTATAGCCTCAGCTGCCATGTGGGAGGGGGGGCAAGGGTCAGCAGGGGGATTTTGCCCAGGCACACCCAGCACACCTCATGCACATGCCTATGATCGGAAGTCAGGGTGCTCTTCGTGGAGTCAGATTGTAGGAGCACCTTGACCCCAGGAATCAGGAGTCGGGGCTCTTACACAAAAGGAGAGTTGGAATATTGTTTAAAAATTGTCTCCACAATGTGTGACTCTTTTACCAGGACTGATTTTTTTATTTTTATTTTTATACACAGGATGGACGATACAACCTCCACATTCCTTTCCCATCTGCATGCACCTCTGTTATAAACTGCCAATCTACAGCAGGCAAAAACATAAATGATCAAAATATTACAAATGTGAAAAAAAAAACAAGTCTAATTGCCTACAGCCAATCAGAATCCTTCTCTTACCTTCAACTCAACCTTGCATTGCACAAATTATATAAAAAATAAGCACAATTGAGAGTTTGCATTTTTCCAAAATGTTGGCAAAATCCTGAGATTTTGGTGAAATGTTGCCATTCTGGCAAAATACATTTTAAAATCACAAGTGAAATTAAGGAGATTTTTGATGTTTTCAAGGGGTAATTGGCTTTAAATGGCTACTTAGGGTTTCTGGAGCTCCCGTTCTTATGGCAAAAATGGCCCATTAGCCTTTGTATAATATGTTTTGTCACAAAAAGAAAAAAACAAACAGTGCAATAAAAAGTAAAATAAAAATCGAAAGCAATCGTATAAAGATCACATTTAAATATACAAACAAGTGAAAAAATAAAAATAAAAAGAACAATGAAATGCTAATGAAAAAGTAAAATACCCAAAATACTCATACAGTGAGGGAAAAAAGTATTTGATCCCCTGCTGATCTTGTACGTTTGCCAACTGACAAAGAAATGATCAGTCTATGATTTTCGTGGTCGGTTTATTTTAACAGTGAGAGACAGAATAACAACAAAAATATCCAGAAAAACGCATTTCAAAAAAGTTATAAATTGATTTGCATTTTAATGAGTGAAATAAGTATTACTCATAAAACCCATAAAATGAAAAAGTAATCGTAAAGTAACAAGAAAAATAAAAATAAAAAAGTGAACAAACATATAAATTTACACTAGAAATATGCTAACGAAAGCTAAAAATAAAATGAAAAATAACGTGACAAACAAAAAAAGAAAAACACTGTTTTGTATAATATGTTTCCGATTACCCGGTAAAAACGGTATTCTTGCCCTCGAGGTCTTTGGGATTCATCGGTAAATTTCGGTTAATGGGGAACTTTTGTAGTTTTTAGAGGAATTAAAGTGAACACTAAAATTTTAC
>BLSH010135249.1:499448-525108 GCA_018402905.1 Glandirana rugosa
ACCCCCGAGCACCATTCCTTGGTTCCACCCCCCTACCCACCTTGCAGGACTGCCCTTTTAGAGAATACAGAACCAAGCATCATTTTGTGGTGCAAAATAATTTGTATGGGATATGTTAATGATAACAAAAAAAGCAGTAAAATAGATCCCCTGCAGCCATGGAACATTATAGCCCGACAGCAACAATAGATCCCTCTAACAACAATGGGCCACCCACAACAAAATCCTCCCCACTAGCAAAAATAGACTCCCAGAAGCAACAGCAGATCTCCCCACAGCCAGCAATAGACTCTCCATCAGCCAGCAACAATAGATCCCTCCCTCAACAGTAGATCTCTCCCAGCAACAACTGACCCCCCGAGCAATATAAGACCCACTCCCAGCAACAGTAGGTCCCCCACCAGCAAAAACAGACCTCCTCAGCAACAATAGGCCCCCCTGTAAAAATATATCCCCTTCAGTTGGAATGAAACCCCCAGCAGCCAGCACACCCCAGCACACCTTACCATTACATACAATCAGTGCTGGTGCAAAGTAAAGTGTAAGAATAACAACGTGTGTACTGGCTCCTCCCAACGCGTTTTGTCAAATGTGACGTCATCAGGTGCACCTGACAAAACGGCCATCTTGGTTTTGGGCAATCTGATCATCCACGTGATACAATTTGTTTGTATATCATTTACTGTTTGTAAATGTATTTACCTTTATTAAATATTGCTTACCCTACTGGTTCATACTATGGAGAGGTTTTTTCCTTTCTTTATGACATTATTCCTGTATGGAGCTTTACTGCATACTGATTTGTGGGATACATTGTGATGTAATTGTCTGGGAAGGCATTTAAAGGAAGTTGTAGGTTCTATGAATTATAAAATAAGCGCAGTCTGACCTCTCTATATTGAGGGTCATTTGAGTCTGGTAAGCCCCCACTTTTTATACAACGTGGTGCTTTGCGCAGCGGTCATATTGCTGAGAGGCTTTGAGGCTGTTGGGATTCACAATCTGCCTTTTTGTTCCGGTCATCTATAGAGAAGATTGCTCAACCTATCTTCTGGCTCTTCATGGGACTTTTTGGTTTATTTTCTTTATGCTCTTATTTGTGTGTAATTATTTTTTAATTCATGGTCACGATTTTATTTGTATTATTTATTGTTTATCAGTAGGCATGTGCAGAACGAAAAAATTAGTTTAGTTTTGTATATATTTCCTATTTACTTACATTTGTTTAGTTTAATTTGTTTTCAGAATTCATTTTGTGTATTCAAATTGATTAAAATTTTCAGAATTCGGTCGAATTGAACTCAATTTGACCAAATTAGAAAAATTAGAATCGATTCAAAATCAAATTTATTCTATTCAAAATTTAAATTTTGGAAGATGGGTATATTCTTTATATTCTATTCTTTTATTTTTTTCTTCTATTCTTTTCTGTTCTATTATTTTATATTATATGCAAATTTGATTTTATTCTATTCGAAATTTGAATTTCGGAAGACGGTTATATTCTTTCTATTTTTTTCTATTGTAGTGTATTCTTTTTTTCTATTCTATTCTATTCTTTTCTATTCTGTTATTTTCTCTTGTATTCAAATTCAAATGTATTCTATTTGAAATTCAAATTTCAGAAGATAGCTATATTCTTTCTATTCTATTCTAGTCTATTTTTTATTCTATTCTTTTCTATTACATTCTATTCTATTTTTCTGTTCTATTCTATTATTTTCTCTTGTATTCAAATTCAAATTTATTCTAATTTAAATTCAAATTTCAGAAGATGGTTATATTCTATTCTATTTTATTCTGTTTTTTTATTTTCTATTCTATTTTGTTCTGTTTTACGCTATTCTATTCTTTTCTATTCTATTATTTTATTTTCTATTCTGTTCTGTTTTACTCTATTATATTCTATTCTTTTATTTTCTATTATATTCTTTTCTATTCTCTTCTATTCTATTCTACTCAAATTCCATTCCAAAACTATTCAAATTCAAATTTTCTCTGAAATTTTGTTTCGTTATTTTGGACTTGTTTAAATTCATTACTATTGTAGTTCAGAAATTTGGATACATCTGAATAGTGAAAAATGAATCCGAATTCAATTCGGAATGGAACGAACCACACATATCTATTTATCACTTGCAAGAGCACTAATTTAATTTATATAGCACTGCGCTGTTGTTTTCCATCTAAACCCTGGTGCCTTTGCAGTTTCTGACCCTGTTCACAAATGACTGACACAGGTCAGCCTCTGCTGCAATCTCTCACTTTGTAATTTTCTACAAAGTTACAGTGTACAGCCTGATCACTGGAGCAGAAGAGACAGAGGAAATGTTAAATACAGTAAGGATGACATCTTCCCTGGCTTTTTAGTGATTGGGAAACACATTGGAGGATTTGTCAAGTCTCTGGTTGAGGCTGACAGCCCGGATCATCCTGATTTCCCTCTCCAGAATGATCAGATGCAGCTTTGGATGGTAGATCTGTGGGTGTTCATCCGCAAGGAAATAGCTGAACGTTTTTCTAACAGGCCTTTTTTTTTCAGCTGATGTTTAGAGGAAAGTGACGACGTCTCAGACACTGGCTGGGCTCTTGGATGTGTCCGCTGCTTGGATGACAGCCTGGGAACTTCTCAGGAGGAATCGCTTTTCATCTCCAGCAGAAAGTCCCCCTTCTAGAAATGTTCAGCGCTCTGTAAGGCAAAACTCCAACTAAACCAACAAATATACAAATGGGATACATGTATGTAAGCCTTGTGATCTACAGCACTGTACATCAGTCCCTGCCCTCAAGAGCTTACAATCTAAGGCTAGCCATACACAACTCTCGGCTTGTACAGCAGGAACCGGCCGAGATTCTAATCATTAATGGTTAGGCTGAACGTACCAAGTTGATCGATTAATCAGCTTCGGTACAACCAGCCTGCCGGATTCTCTTGTGATTATTGCTAGCGGCTGCTATAGCTGCTAGAAATAATCGCTGTTTTCTCCTGGCAGGGGTGGCTTCCCCTGTCCTCTCCCGCTGGGAAAAGAACACTGTCTGTGTTGATTGGGGAATCAAGCAAATTTCTTTGCTGCAACCTGTGATGGTGTGAAATTCACTCCATGTCTGGCTTAAGGTCCCCATATCACATGTATATACATACTAAGGCCAATTAACCTTCTGCCACTGATGGCACACAAATATGCACCCTCTTCGCAGGTGGGCATACATTTGCGTGCAACATTGCAAAATCAGCTGTGCCGAGAGCGCGCGCCCTGCGGGCTCCCAGCACAGTTAACGGCGGCTAATGGAAAACTCTCAATCACAGCTTTCTAATCATGTGACCACCATGATTGGCCAATCACAGTGGTCACATTATCATAGACTTTGCCCCACCTCCCGGCATCTGAAAACCCTTAAAGGGCCGGGAGGGTTAACCTACCAGCATGTTTTTGGAGTCTTAAGTACCCGGAAGCCATGCAAGCACACCTGTTTCAGGGCGGCTCCTTTCTGTTGCACTGTCATATGGAGCCACTCTTCCATGCAAGGACTGGAGTTGTGTCTCCCTACACTGTGTGCATCAATAGAAACACACAGCCCCATAGTCTACTCCTTCAAGGTAACACGCAAGCTGGAGACTGCACTGTCCACTGGCAGCAGAGGAAGGAAGCAGCAGACAGAAATGACCCTTAGTGCTCTGGATTGAGGTAAGTACACACTATAGAGGGATACGCTGTGTTCATATTTCATGTCTGAGGTTTACAACCATTTTAAGTGAGGAGGAATCTGTTAGGAGAGGATGAGGTGGTTTGGATATGTGATCAGTGAGGACTGCAGAGGTTCTCAGTGTCTTCAAGTGTCATCCGAGTCCTCCGATAATGCGACTTCCTTTGTGTCATTCCCATTCCAGGAACTGAGCCATGACAATTGAAATGCAATGTGATAAAGATTCTCTGCATTTCCTCGCCTGTCACAAGTTAGCCGGGTGACATTGAATGCTGCGCGCTGGAATTAAGACGGGACAGACAGATCCGAGCTCTGTTCTCCGACCAAAGATTCTTCAACGCAAAGCCAACGGTGTGATCTTCAATGAGCACCTTCAAAAATGCACAGCGCTTTTGTTGTCTGTGAGTTGTGGACCTAATATCAGATAAATGTTAAATGCACGATACATAATGTGTCATTGTAACACTTCCAGGTGTTTATTACCTCTCACAGAGATCACAGTTCTCCCCCCGACAATGCCTTCTTCTGCTTTTCACTCCAAAAGGACAGCACCATCTTTATTCAGGCATCGTCCAGGGTCACCATCTACTTCCTGGACTAAGATGTTGTCTCATTGGAAGGTCCACTTTAAATGACCCCAGAACATCTGTGAAAGCATTACAAATCACTTACAATGCAGAACCACAAGGGGGCCTTGAGATGTTCATTAAAAAAAAAAAAAATTGCAATTGATTTTTTCTCCAGAAAGCCCGGCACTATTAGACACCTTTCCTTCCCTCTCCGCAGTCCCAGTTTTGCATGTTTGTGCATGATCGTTCATTGAAAACACTTAGCCTTACCAAGAGGTAGACATTCGCTTTGTTTCATTCCGAATCAAAATTCTGCCAACGTTTCCATTATTTGGGAATTCAGATGTATCTGAATTACCGAATTACAATAGTAACTAATTTAAACTAATCTGAAATAACGAAACAAAAATTTCAGACTAAATTCGGATTGTTTTCAAATCTAATTTGATCCGTTTTCTATTCGAATTTCAGAAGAGAATAAAATATAATAGAAAATAAAGGAATAGAATAGAAAATAATATAATAGAATAAAAAATAAATATAATAGAGCAAAACAGAACAAAATACAAAACAAAAGAATGAAAAAAAAATTGAATAGAAAATAAAGGGATAGAATAAAAAAAATATAAAGCAAAAGAATAGAAACTAAAAGAATAGAATAGAATAGAAAATAATAGAATTGAAAATTACATAATAGAAAAGAATAGATTAGAAAAAAACAATAGAATAGAATAAAATAGAAAGAATATAACCTTCTTCTGAAAATGTGAATAGAAAAAAATGAGTTTGAGCAGAATAGAAAATAACAGATTAGAACAGAATAGAAAATGAATAGAATAGAATATAAAATAAAATAATAGAAAAGAATAGAATAGAAAATGAAGTAAAATAAAAAAAAATACAATATAGAATACAATAAAATAAAATAGAAAGAATACAACTTTTTTTCTGAAATTCAAACTTCAAATGGAGTAAATTTGAATTCAAATAGAATAGAAAAGTATAGATTAGAATAGATTATAAAATAAAAAATAGAATACAATATAATAGAATAGAAAATGAAATAATATAAAATAGTAGAATAGAAAAAACAATAGAATAGAACAAAATAGAAAGAATATAACTTTCTTCTGAAATTTTAATTTTGAACAGAATAAATTTGAATTTGAACAGAATAGAAAATAATAGATTAGACTGTAATTGAAAATAAAAGAATAGAATAGAAAAAAATAAAATAAAATAGAAAAAATATAACCATCTTCCAGAATTCGAATTTCACATAGAATACATTCAAATTCGAATAGCATAGAAAAGAAAAGAATAGAACAGAAAAGAATAGACTAGAAAATGAAATAATAGAAAAGAAAATAGTATAGAAAAAACAATAGAATAGAATAAAATAGAGAGAATATAACCTTCTTCTGAAATTAGAATGCAATAAATTTGATTTTGAATGGATTTCAAATGGAATTCGAACTGATTCAGATTTTTTAAATTTGGTCGAATTGAGTTAAAAAAACGAAATGAATTCCAAAAACAAATTAAATAAATTAAACAAATTTAACTAAACGAGTTTATGTGAATGACGAAACAAAACTATTTTTCTGTTCTGCAAATGTCTACCAAGAGGCAGTACTGCCACTAAACGAAAAATCCCCTGCCAGCACCCAAGGATCCTGGGTGACATCATTGGCCACATATGGTCATCATGACCATTTTTGATCAATGACATCACCCAGCATTACCGGCTGGTTGGTTTACAAACAGAAGGTAGGCAGGGATCTGTCATTTAGCGATGGTAGTGCAGGGAGGGGGCGAGATCTTCAGGCAGCAGACTGTTTTGGTCAGGTGTCATCATGACTGACATTGGATCCACATGGCTGGACAACATGGTTGATGTTGGATTTACATCATGGGACATTGTCTACTTTTTTTTATTTGCAAGAAATGACTTTATCACAACGTGGGAGTCTTGCTTTAAAATGTTTTGGGGACGTATAATAAAGGGCACTATTGTACCCTACCATGCACATGGGGACAAGGTGAGGGAGGGAGAGACTTGGCTGTCCCCCCTTGCATGGTTCCCTATCAACATTGGAAGGCATATGGCATGGTACGGTTCAGAAATGAGGGTCCTTCTCCCTTTCCTGGCCACCCAGGCTGGATGCCTGGATAAGGCTCTAGTATGAATTTTAAAGGAAACCCCACTGTTATTTCTTATTTAATTTTTTAATGTCACTTTTAAAGGGTTAACTTTTTCTGTTACAAAACTTTAAGTGAAGATCCAGGCATTCCCCAAACATGTAATTGAACGGATTGTTGACCTTAACCGGTTCCATACCGGCTCGCGCACATATTCTGCTGCAGTGTGGCTGTATTACGCAAAATCGCCGTCTATAAACAGTGGCCCGTGTGTACGCATCAGCTGCCGGTGGCGCGCTCTCGTGCCCCCTACACTCTGCAGGAGTGTGCCCAGTGGCTCGGGTGGACCCGATGTCCGCCTGCGAGCAACAATGACCTGGCAGAGAGGAAGAACGGGGAACCGCCGATGTAAACACGGCGGTTCCCCGCTCTGTCAGTGGGCGTATAAGAGATCTACTGATCCCTGTCTACTGATCCCTGTCACTGATCTCTTATGCCCATGGTAGCCCAGCCCCCTCACAGTTAGAACACGCCTAGGGAACACATTTAACCCCTTCACTGCCCCCTGCAGGTTAACCCCTTCCCTGCCAATGACATTTACACGGTAATCAACGGCTGCCAACCAACCGCCATTACCAGTAAAAAAAAAAAATGGTAAAAACGCCAGAAATTAATTCTCATGGTTTGTAAACGCGGCAACTTTTGCACAAGCCAATCAATAAATGCTGATTGCATTTTTTTTACCAAAAATATGAAGAACATAAATCGGCCACAACCGATGAATACATTTGTTTTTTTTTTTGTTTTTTTTTTGGATTTGTATTTTAGCAAAAAGTAAGAAATATTGTTTTTTTTTTTGCAAAATTGGCGCTCTTTTTTTGTTTATAGCGGTGATCAGAAATGACACAGAGGGGATCAAATACCACCAAAAGAAAGCTCTATTTGTGGGGGAAAAGGGCGCAAATTTTGTTTGGGTACAACATCGTACGACCGCGCAATTGTCAGTTAAAGCGACGCAGTGCCGAATCGCAAAACGTGCTCTGGTCCTAACATGGGAAATCCTTCCGGGGCTGAATTGGTTAAAGACCATCTCCCCATATTTTTTTATTTTATAGCATTGGTACATGTCTCCCTTGCCAGTGCCCAGCTATGTGTGCCCTTTTGTAAACAAAAGCCTGAAAATTAGCCCTGAGAATGAAAAAAATTAGGAAGATTAGGCTCCCATAGACTTCAATAGGGTTTGGTGCTATGTTTGGGGTTAGCGGACTTCCCGCTGGGTATGCTCAGGCTTATCATTGCCTGGTTCACTTATCCCTAGCTGCTAGGAGAGAAATGTTGATATTTTGGTTTAATACTTAAGGCCCGCTGGGCCTCAAGTCTTCTAAAGCAGTGCTTCTCAACTTTACTGAGCCCAGGGCCTGATAAATTCTTCCAAAACCTTCTATGCCAAAAAAATAACGCTTATACTCACATGATAATACAAGAATGCAAAATATGTATTAAGAACCTGGAAGAATCTGGATGGGTCTAGGTGTCACTGCAGGGGGTTCAGTCTTCTAGTGGGGTTTAGGGAACACTGCAGTAGACTTGGTCGCCCTGTAGAGTATGGGGTTTCTGGTGGGGGGCTGTGTGAAACTGTGGGTGATGGGGTTCCTGGATGGGGCTGGGAGTCTCCCCAGGAGGCTGGGGGACTTTTTCCAAAGGTAGGGACTGTGGAAGACTGAAAGGTGCTACATGGGCTGGGGGCACTGTGGGAGGTTGGGGGCAGTGTGGAACACTATTGGAGGTTGGAGGAACTGTGAGGGGCTGGAGGCTCTGCAGTATGCTGGGGAGGACTGCAGGGGGCTGGGGGCACTATGGGAGGTAGGAGAACACTGTGGGAGGTTGGGGGTCACTGTGGCTGCTGAGGGACACTACCATGGAAGGTTGTAGGTTGAAGGTTTAGTAGGTTGGAGAGCACTGTGGACGTTTGTGGGGCGGGGGCACTGTGGTCTAATATGGAAAATTGGGGGGCCCTATCAGAGATTAGAGGACTGTGGAAAGTTAGGGGATCAGTAGCTGGCTAGAGGACCGGTAGAAGGAAGGCCTGGTAGTGGGCCATAGCCTGTTGGTTAAGAACCTCTGTTCTAAAGGATTCAGTTGCTGGGGGCAAGCAATTATCATTCCTATTTTTCAATTACATCCCATGTTCGCTGAAAACAGAGTTGGTTAGAAGCAGATTGGCTGCTCTGGGCAACTAGAGCTCTTAAGAAGACTAGGTGGCTGAAAGCTCATTGGTTACTACGCTCAACACAGGCAGTTTCTTTTCCTCCATCATTTCGAAATCATACTTGATGTACTTCCCAGCACTGAAATGCCATTGGTCTCTTACCTTTTAATACCAGCTCTAGGCGACGCTGCATGTATTAACCTTAATTCCGTTTAATATCAGTTTTATTACCAAGTCCGCTAAGGCTTGAAATTACTGAGGCCGTCACTGGCATTTGCAAGCATACACTGTGTTGTAATTAATACTGAAGGCACGTTATCATTGTGATGAACCAAAAAAATGGGCAGATTGTAGAAAAATTTCATCAGCAAGCCGAATTCTGTACTGAAAGTTCATACATTTAAAGGACAACTCCATCCAATGGACAGCACTACAGTGCAGTTTAGGTTTGGCATTTCTTAGGGTGGGTTTCCTGGTCCAAGTTTGCAGGAACACAGGATTTGTCATAAGCTTGGCCTGTTCCTCCACACGCCAAACCTCCAGCTACTAGGAAGTCATTCGTTTAGCGGCGGTATTACTAACACCACTGAACATGAGTTTCCTGCTTAGAGCTAGTTGGTTGCAAGGATGCTGGTGGCTGAAGCATTCTAGCAACCAATGAGGCATTCTCAGGCCCAGGGGCGTAACGATAGGGGTTGCAGGGGTTGCGATTGCAACCAGGCCCCATGCTCCAGGGGGCCCGTGTGCCTCCCTTGTACATCTTGATAGGAGGGATGGCGGGGACAGCATTTAGAGGAACCAATCTCCTCTATTTTCCTGCTGATGGAGAAGATTGGATCCTCTATATGCTGCCCCCGCTGCCCCTCCTATCCAGTTTACTTGTCTTCTGCTGTTCCCAGGGTCCCTGTGTGCTTCCCTGGCCCCCCCCTCCTTTCTCCTGCCAGCTGCTGTAGAAGATGTGTCATGATGGAGAGATGGGAACGGGTCGGTAAATTTGTAATTTACTGGCTCCTTAATTTTCTGAATGGACAGAGTCAGTGATTTGTACCAATTGGTTCATTCATACCCGAAGCATAGTAAACTGTTTTTACTATACTTCCATTTCTGAATGAATGGGAGGCTTGGTACTCAACTATTCCTGTCCATTCATACTGTGCAGCTAAGGTTACACAGATTGAGATTGAGGGTTGAGGTTTGTTTAGAGCCCTGATATCTCATCAAAGCCCCCCAACAGAGCTCCTAAAAAATGTAAAAAATAATAAAAATAAAATTGTAAAAGAAATAAAATAAAATGGTAAAAAAATAAAATGTGATGGGGCCCTGGCATTTCACCACCATGGGGAGGCCCAAAGATGGCAGTAAGGGGGCCCACTGCAGAACTTGTGAAAGAACCCCGCTGCGGGACTGTAATAAAGGGTCCCACAATAAGAGTAAAGGGCCCCAGGATCAGTGGGAAGAGGGAAGGGCCCTGGCCAGGGGTCAGGGGGCCCTTCGTAATTTCTTGCATCGGGGCCCTGAAGGTTCTAGTTATGCCTCTGCTCAGGCCCATTTAGCTGCTAGCTGGGATGTTTTCCCAGCCAAGAGTTGAAGGTAAGCAAAGGGGTTGGAGACACTGGCTGATGTCATTGACCAAATATGGCCGTGCTGGTGTGGTCAAATATGCCACGAGACTGTTAATCTGGGCTCATTATTGCTTCCTACAGGCCTTGTGTACACTTGTCAAAGCATGTATGACCACCCTTAGATCTACGTTAGCAATGTTTTAGAAAATGGTGATCAGGGAGCGAGAATTGAAGCCAACCGATCTTCAAACTCAGGAACACATCCAGGGACTAATTCCCAAACCTGGGCCTGTGCCTGGACTCCAGACAGCATTTGCTGCTTCTGAAATGTTCTCTTTTATGTTGAACGTTGCTGATTCAAGTTGACGGGAACTGAGGATGCAACATTTCTTGTCGCCAGTAGTTGGCACCGTTTGGTAACATTTTTTGTATGAACCGAGTTCAGCAGAGTGTTTGATTTTCATGTGATCGGCCTGACTCTACACCCTATGGTGCTGACAGTTCAGTCAGGGTTAAGGTGAACCGTCTCATTCCCAGGAGGATCATTTGTTAGCTCATCATTGCTAAAAAAAAGTGAGCTGCTGTTGCTTTTTCAACTGGATTTCTATGCAGTGCATTGAAGGTGCAGAGCTCATGAAGAATTACACATTTGTGGATGCAAACACGATTTGTCTCCATTGCAAATATGGCAAATTATTATGCATTTGGCATGAACAAGTCCTAAAGAGAGGATGTAAAGATGTTTTATTTATTTATCTTACTGTTACCAGTCTGACTGGCTGAACAGCCTGTTTTATACTTGTGAAGGGGGGGCGCTAAAATAGGTGGTTGAGATGCAATTTAACTACCCCCACCACCACCCCCAAAACAAGAAGGAGTTTGCCACATGCTGTGGCCTCAATGTTTTGCTTCTTGGCCGTGGCAAAAATTATACCCCCTGTCACGTTTGGCGGGCAGTACGCCACTAGGGCCATACTGCAATGAAGGTTCTTATATCCTCTGACAGCTGTTGCCGTCTGTCTGAAAAGCAATCTGCAGTGGATTGCTTTTCATAGAGCATTTAACAGGCGACTGTCAGCTTGTACCACTCTGCCAAAACAATGTACATTGCATGCGGTTGCAGAACATTCATAGTGTGGCCCCATTCACTTGAGAAGGTTGTGTAAGGTGGTATTATTTTTGCAGTGGCCACAAAGCAAAGCATGTGTACAACCACCTCCAGCTTATTATCCTTCCTTACATACCCTTGCAGAATTCAATCCCTGATGAAGAGGAAGTACCGGAGCCCCCGAAACATGTTGTCGGTTTACCATCATCTTCTTCTGAATTAATAAAAGACTCTTCTGGTCTCTTCTACTGTTGGTTTGGCATGTTTAATACACCTTTTACTGATGAAATTTTAGAAATGACCAAAAGAGTATTTTACTCATTCATAATAAGATGGCATTAAATAGCCGATGCATTTTGACATTTGAGCTATTTTTGGGTATTGTCTTCAATGGATTCACCCACAGGCCTCTGTAAGCACGGTCTCTTCTAGTAGGATGTACCTACCTCTGTCATTCAATGTACCTATTATTGTTATATCATATTGTGAAAACAATAAAACGTTACTTTATATTTTGGCATTGATTTACTGTTTATTTGACTGGTTTATTTATTTATATTTAACATTTTATTTTGCTTTTCATTTCCTTTTTCTTAGTTTAGTTCTACCTTAGTTTAAGCGGAACAGATTTGGACAAACAATTAATCCATGCCTACTAAATGTCAAAAGTATGACTTACTATATTGTGTTAATGGTCATGTCTTCTGTTTTGTATTTGTAGCCAATGCCCCCCTTGGGTGTGACTGGTTATTGTTGTTCATCTGCTCACAACTGCCCTCAATCACACTCCTATTGGCATCCGGAGTCAGAAAACAGGCTTGCTCTTTGTTTTTGTTGTTTATATTTGGGGATTGAATTTGGATAGGGATTGGGGTAGTTATGGGGTGCCCACGGGACGACTATATACACTCTCCAGTATATACACTCCTCTTCAGCAGACTTCTTGCTTCTTTCACAACTCCTTATTCCTCTCTCCTGCACCACTCTTACTTAGCACAGGTGAGGCTTGGAAGGATATTTACCAGGCCTCCATATTGTCTAGTTAGGCTTAGCTAGCAAATGTGAGACCTGATGTAGATTTACCAGGCCTCCGGACCGCCCTTTGCAGGCATGGGGTTGAGGTCCCCCTTGTATAGAAAGTTAGTTTGTTGGTGTTAGCTAGCGACGATGGACTACATCTCCCAGCCTGCACAGTGTCCATGACACCAGGTCCCAGTATCTTCCTGCACCTCTTCCAGACTGTCTTCCTCTCAATCTGCTTTGTGCATCTCCACTTCCCTGGGCTGTGTCACTCACTGACACCTGTGACTTGTAGTTCCTCCTGGAGATCCCTCTGATAGTGTTCTCTCTAGAGTTGCCACCTCATCCCTTTAAAGCCGAACACATATTAATTACACAGG
This sequence comes from Glandirana rugosa, assembly GCA_018402905.1. NCBI lineage: Eukaryota > Metazoa > Chordata > Amphibia > Anura > Ranidae > Glandirana > Glandirana rugosa. Next base: position 512,144 of record BLSH010135249.1, read on the forward strand.
TTCTGTGGCTGATTAACCGCTTGCCGACCGCTGGTCGGCAATTGACGGCGACAGAGTGGCTCTGTAACGTGGATAGCCGTCATATGACGGCGGCCGCGAGATCGAGCCCAGTGAGCGCGCCCGCGCGCTCACTTTGTCTGGGGAGGGCCAGCGATGCCCCCCCCCCCCCCGGAGTGAAAGAACGGAGGTCCGTGTAAGTAAACCTCCTCCGTTCTGTGAGGGGGGAAGGGCTGTGATCACAGCCTTCCACTACATGGAAGGTGTAACCACTTCCCTTCCCCAGCTAGGGCAGTCCCCCCACAGTTAGAACACACCCAGGGAACACAGTTAACCCTTAGAGCGCCCCCTGCAGCTTAACCCCTTCACTGCCAATGGCATTTACACAGTAATCAGTGCATTTTTATAGCACTGATCGCTGTATAAATGCCAATGGTCCCAAAAAAGTGTCAAAATGTTCCGACATGTCCGCTGAAATATGGCAGTACCGCTAAAAATCGCAGATCGCCGCCATTACTAGTAAAAAATTTAAAAAAAAATAAAAACCCCAGAAATGAATTCTCATCATCCATAAACGCGACCACTTTTGCGCAAACCAATCAATAAACGCCGATTGCGATTTTTTTTATCACAAATATGAGGAAGAATATAAATCGGCCAAAACCGATGAAAAAAATGTTTTTTTATATATTTTTTTTTGGATTTGTATTTTAGCAAAAAGTAAGAAATTTGGGTTTTTTTGCAAAATTGTCGCTCTTCTTTTGTTTATAGCGGCGATCAGAAATGACGCAGCAGTGATCAAATACCACCAAAAGAAAGCTCTATTTGTGGGAAAAAAAGGACGCAAATTTTGTTTGGGTACAACGTTGCATGACCGCGCAATTTTCAGTTAAAACGACGCAGTGCCGAATCGCAAAAAGGGCTCCGGTCCTAAAGCTGGAAATCCTTCCGGTCCTTAAGTGGTTAAGGTGGTAATTAAACTCACTTGGTGCCTTATCTGCATTAAATTAGCCTCAGAACTTGTGTAATCCATGTGTGTTCGGGTTTAAAGGGATGAGGTGGCAACCCTAGTTCTCTCCCGCTGTCCTCTTTCCGCTCACCCTTCTGCCTCTCCACCAGGATCTCGCTTTCTCCTCTTGGCTGCACCCGAGCTCTCCCAGGCCCATGCCACCCTTCCCCCAGACTAGGGGCACCCTCCAGGCCTCCACACTACTCCATCTCCATCACTTCCACCCAAACTCTCCTCCCTCCACTGGGCAGACCACGGTATTTAAAGAGGAACTGCAGTCTGTTCACATAATTTGTAATACAAACATCTTTGCAATTCTGAAGCTTCCCTCCAACCACTTTGCATATTATGTTATATATACTGTGATTCTGTACTTGCCAAATATGCTGCAGAAATTCCCCCCCCACTAAGTCTGGCTGCATCCATTTTAACTGTGGGCAGCTTAACTGCTGCCTGTTCACTTCCTGTATTTACACAGACAGACCGAGGCACACCTCCAGCTCTGCAGCTTTCATTGGCCCTCTTATGACTCTTCCCCCTCACTTTTTGGCAGAGAGCTGTGCATGATGTCAAACGCCGTGGCATTTTACCAGTCAAGAAACAGGAAGTGGGCTGTATAAGGTATTTACTGGAAGAAAAAAAAATGTTTTACTATCCAAAGTTAAAACAATAACGGCAGAAGATTTAATAGATGGAAAGATGAAAATAATGACTGAAGTTCCGCTTTAAGGAGGCCTGCCCCTTGCCAATCCAGGTTGGGGATTGGTCAGGGTTCCTTAACATACATCAAAAAGCCTCACCTCCTCTTCCCATCCCCTTTTCCAGAACTTTCTGAAGAAGAGGGTAAGGGTAAGGTCTCCAGTCCTCCCTGGGCCACTCCCCTGTCCAGAATCAAAACAATCTCTAAGCACCTACATATGGTGGAGGGCGCTACAGATTTGTATACCTTTTTATACTCTGTTTTTGTATGTTTATTTGAAAACAATTTTGCTGAACATAATAAAAATGTAAGAAATAAAATGAATACAGGTTCCAAAAATGTGAGACAAAAAAGTATTTGATCCCCTGCTGATTTTGTAAGTTTGCCCACTGACAATGATCAGTCTATAATTTTAATGGTAGATTTATTTTAACAGTGAGAGACAGAATAACAACTATAGTATCCAGAATAAAAGCATTTCAAAAAAGGTATAAATTGATGTGCATTTTAATGAGTAAAAGAGGTATTTGAGGTCAGACGTTTCTTGTAGTTGGTCACCAGGTTTGCACACATCTCAGGAGGGATTTTGTCCCACACTCTTCTTTGCTTATCCTCTCCAAGTCATTAAGATTTTTGAGGCAGCCATTTGGTAACTCGAACCTTCAGCTCCCTCCACATATTTACTATGGGATTAAGGTCTGGAGACTGGCTAGGCCACTCCAGGACCTTAATGTGCTTCTTCTTGAGCCACTCCTTTGTTGCCTTGGCCGTGTTTTTTGGCTCATTGTCATGCTGGAATACCCATCCACGACCCATTTTAAATGCCCTGGCTGGGGGAAGGAGGTTCTCACCTAATATTTGATGTTACATGGCCCCGCCAATCGTCCCTTTGATGCGGTGAAGTTGTCCTGTCCCCTTAGCAGAAAAACACCTCAAAACATAATGTACCTCCATGTTGGACAGTGGGGATGGTGTTCCTTTGGGTCATAGGCAGCATTCCTCCTCCTCCAAACACAGCGAGTTGATGACAAAGAGTTTGATTTTGGTCTCCTCTGACCACAACACTTTCTCCCAGTTCTCCTCTGAATCATTCAGATGTTCATTAGCAATCTTCAGACAGGCTGTACATGTGCTTTCTTGAGCAGGGGGACCTTGCAGGCGCTGCAGGATTTCAGGCGTTCACGGCATTGTGTTTTACCAATTGTTTTCTTGGTGACTATGGTCTCAGCTGCCTTGAGATCATTGATAAGATTCTCCTGTGTAGTTCTGGGCTGATTCCTCACTGTTCTCATGATCATTGACACTCCACAAGGTGAGATCTTGCATGGAGCCCCAGACCGAGGGAGATGGACAGTTATTTTGTGTTTCTTCCATTTGCGAATAATCGCATCAACTGTTGTCACCCTCTCACCAAGCTGCTTGGTAATGGTCTTGTAGCCAATTCCAGCCTTGTGTAGGTCTACAATCTTGTCCCGGACATCCTTGGAAAGCTCTTTGGTCTTGGCCATGGTGGAGAAATTGGAATCTGATTGATTGATTGAATCTTTTATACAGGTAACCAGCTGAGATTAGGAGCACTCCCTTTAAGGCTCCATTCACACTAGTGCGTTTTTTGATGCAGTTTGCAGAAATGCAGGGAATTTTTTTTAACATGGGTTCCTATGGAACATGTTCACATCAATGCTTTTTTGTGCCTCTGCGTTTTTGAAAAGGGTCGGGGACTTTTTTTCATGCAAAAAGCAGCGTTTTGCATGTAGTAGACTTCAATGGGCAAGCATGAAAAGCACAAGTGCTGCTTTTTTACTGCGTTTTTGACGCGTTTTGCGGTTTAAATCTGCCTAGCAACAAGATTTTCCAAAAAAAAAAATAATAATATTATAAAAAAAAATGCAAAACGTGGCAAAAACGCGGTAAAAAACGCGGAAAGCACAGCAAAAAACAGTGTAGAAACGCTGAAAAGCAACATGCATTGATGTGAATCGAGCCTAAGAGAGTGCTCCTAATCTCAGCTCATTACCTGTATAGAAGATACCTGGGAGCCAGAAATCTTGCTGATTGATAGGGGATCAAATACGTATTTCACTCGTTACAATGCAAATCAATTTATAACTTTTTTGAAATGCATTTTTCTGGATATTATAGTTATTCTGTCTCTCAATGTTAAAATAAACCGACCATTACATTTATAGACTGATCATTTCTTTGTCAGAGGGCAAGCGTACAAAATCAGCAGGGGATCAGATATTTTCCCCTCACTGTACGTAACCCCATCCCAAAAAGCTAAAAAAAACAAATTGACGGGGGTTCTGATCCCTCCCTAGTCTGTGACAAACTAGAAAAAAAAATCAGGGGGTTTTACTTCAAATAAAAAATGCATTCAACGTGGATTTCTCCATATAAGTGGGATTGGACCAGGCCCTTTGTGGTACTAACGTCCACCCTAGCTGGCCCCCGGCTGTGTGTGCGTCATCACTATTAGCATCTCGTGAATATTTTTGTGTTACACAAATAAATAAAATAAAGGAAAAGAGACCAACTGGGGCACGATTCTCACCATCTGATATTGTCTGACGGCGTGAGATGAATTCTGCGTTCACTACGAACAAGCATGACAAAGATTTCAGTTTTGTGTACGGTGATCTGATGATACGCTGACAGCGAGATGAAAGTTATCAAGCTTCCAGCACAAATAACGTTCTCGGTAAATGGAGCCATTCGGGGAGGTTGCTGAACGCAGGATAGATTCACGTTTTTTACTGCAGCAATAGACACCAACCTTCCTGCAGCCGCCAAGGAGGAGGCAAATCGTTGAAGATTTGATTAGTGTAAAGTATTACTGGAAAGCAAAAAGAAAATATTAAACTTTGGTGTCTCTGAAATAAGTCCAAAGATTACATAGAGATTATATCTATCTATCTATCTATCTATCTATCTATCTATCTATCTATCTATCTATCTATCTATCTATCTATCTACAGTATCTATCTATCTTTCTACAGTGCATTCACACTTCACACTTCACTTTTCCACATTTTGTTATGTTACAGCCTTATTCCAAAATTGATTAAATTCATTAATTACTGGGTGTTACCCGGGTTGGTCACGTTTTTCAGAATAACGTATTTGTTACTTTTGAAAATCTAAGGACCAGATGTGAGATAGGCGATACGTTTTTCTTTAAATACCTGTTGTTACGACATGCTATACGGGCGCAGCTAGGTGGCCTGACGCGGGAGTTGTCAGAGCTACCGCTGGAAGAATTATTCTCTCAGCCTGATATTTCTAAAGTAGTCACGACCCTTTACTCCCGCTTTCAGTCCGCTGGCTGCAGCCCTTTTCAAAAAGCTCAAAGGAAGTGGGCGGAGCTAATCCCGGATTTATCTGAAGAGTCCTGGGACGAGGCTTCCGAAGTATGCTTTCAAGACCTCATTAGTACCAATGATAGATACACGCAATTTAAGTTTATACACCAACTTCACTATACCCCTGCTAGATTGGCACGTATGGGTTTTGCCACTGCTGCCTCATGTCCTAGATGTGATATAATGTATGCGGACTGTCTGCACATGTTCTGGTCCTGTCCGGTTCTGCGCCCTTACTGGACTGCGCTCTTCTCCTTTTTCGAACATACCCTGGAAATACCTGTTCCACAAACCCCGGAGGTTGGTCTACTTGGCGTATTAAATGAACTGGTACACCGAACTCATGCTAGAACACTACTGCGTGTATTGTTATTTTTTGCTAGGAAATTGATTTTACTGAAATGGAAAGATGCATTAGCCCCCGATGTGCAACTATTATATCGCATGGTAAATAAAGCCCTACCCATATATAAGCTTATCTATGCGGGCAGAGCGTGTCCAAAAAAATTTTACAAGATCTGGCAACCTTGGCTGGACATTGGGGATTCCTTTTGGGAGGACACCCCGTTGTCCCAGCAGTAGGGGGGTGGTGGACGGCTGACTAGTGCCTGGGTGACTGTGTAATGGGGTCAGTTGAAGACGTCTGTCATTTTCCCCCCTCCCCCTTTGTTGGGGGAGTTCTCCTATAACGGCAAGGAGCTGGTGAGGTGAGGTGTATGGGTGAGGACCTGAAGAGTGGATGGTGTGTGTGTGGGTGAGTGTTAGTTGAAATTTATTTTTTGTTTTTTTGGGTTATAGTATAGTTTTTGTGTTTCTGTACACTCCTTTGACCTCCTGTACCGATCCGGCTGGGTCGGAGGGGCAGGTTTTGGTTAAACTCCTCTAACCGCCCCCCTTTTACAAAGGGGATGGCGGACTATTACGGTGAGATATGTTGTTGGCCATGTTCGGCCCTGGTTTGGTTGTAATCTGTATATCTCCTTGCCATGTGTTTTTACGAATAATGTAAGTATTGTAATTATACTTTGTCCAAAATTAATAAAAACATACTTTAAAAAAAAAAAAAATCATTAATTACTAAACCTTATTGGTGGTCACAGAATCCCTGAGGAAGCCTACACAGGCGAAACATGTAGGATAAGTTTCATCTTACTGTGTAAATCCACCACCATGATTTATGTAATGAAGGCAACAAAACAATCTATGTATGGATTTTAATGATGTGCACTTATATTTTTTAAATATCTGTATTAATAAAATTTGTTATACTTTTTTAACTAATCAGTAAGTTGTGTATTCTATGGCACCACTATAATCCCCCTTTTTCCCCTTCAACCCTATACAAATACCAGGGATGAGGTGCCGGATAACCATAGTATCACCTGGCCAATACATCCATTTAATTGATTAAATTCATTATTTTCCTCAAAATTCTACAAACAATACCCCATAATAACAATGTGAAATAATTTACTTTGAAATCTTTGCAAATTTATTAAAAATAAAAACCAAAAAAAAGTCACATGTACATAAGTATATTACTTATATTATATTATATTATATTATTATTCACAGCCTTTGCTATGACACTCAAAATTGAGCTCAGGTGCATCCTGTTTCCACTGATCATCCTTGAGATGTTTCTACAACTTGATTGGAGTCCACCTGTGGTAAATTCAGCTGATTGGACATGATTTGGAAATGCACACACCTGTCTATATAAGGTCCCACAGTTAACAGGGCATGCCAGAGCACAAACCAAGCCATGAAGTCCAAGGAATTTTCTGTAGACCTCAGACACAGGATTGTATGGAGGCACAGATCTGGGGAAGGGTACAGAAAACATTTCTGCAGCATTGTAGGTCCCAATGAGCCCATTGGCCTCTACCATCCATAAATAGAAGTTTGGAACAACCAGGACTCTTTCTAGAGAGGGCCGCCCGGCCAAACTGAGTGATCAGGGGAGAAGAACCCGATGGTCATTCTGACAGAGCTCTAGCGTTTCTCTGTGGAGAGAGGAGAACCTTCCAGAAGAACAACCACCTCTGCAGCACTCCACCAATCAGGCCTGTATGGTAGAGTGGCCAAGCAGAAGCCACAAAATTCCCTGGTCTGATGAAACAAAGATTGAACTCTTTGGCCTGAATGGCAAGCATCATGTCTGGAGGAAACCAGACTCTGCTCATCACCTGGCCAATACCATCCCTACAGTGAAGCAGGGTGGTGGCAGCATCATGCCGTGGGGATGTTTTTCTGTAGCAGGAACTAGGAGGCTAGTCAGGATCAAGGGAAATATGAATTCAGCAATGTACAGAGACATCCTTGATGAAAACCTACTCCAGAGTGCTCTGGACCTCAGACTGGTTCATCTTCCAACAGGACAACGACCCTAAGCACACAGCCATGATAACAAAGGAGTGGCTACGGGACAACTCTGTGAATGCACTTGAGTGGACCAGCCAGAGCCCAGACTTGAACCCGATTGAATATCTCTGGTGAGATCTGAAAATGCTGTGCATCGATGCTCCGCATCCAACCTGATGGAGCTTGAGAGGTCCTGCAAAGAAGAATGGGGGAAACTGCCCAAAAATAGGTGTGCCAAGCTTGTAGCATCATACTCCAAAATACTTGAGGCCATAATTGTTTTTTATTTTTAATACATTTGCAAAGATTTCAAACAAACTTCTTTCGCATTGTCATTATGGGGTATTGCTTGTAGGATCTTAAGGAAAATAATTAATTTAATCCATTTTGGAATAAAGCTGTAACATTACAAAATGTGGAAAAAGTGAGGCGCTATGAATACTTCCCGGATGCACTCTATCTATCTATCTATCTATCTATCTATCTATCTATCTATCTATCTATCTATTCTCTATACACCCCCAATTCTCCCATCAACATGAAAAATTTAACGTGGTTGTAAACCTCAGACATGAAATATAAACAAAGCATATCCCTCTTTACTTGTCTCAATCCAGAACCCTAACTGCCACTTCTGTCTGCTGTCTCATTCCTCTGCTATAAGCATGGATCACTTCTGACAAGTTTTCCTGACACCAAGAGAAAAATGGTGACAAGGAAGGGACCTCCAGCTGACATCCTCAGCTCTGTTCTTTTGAGCTGTCTGGAGGGGGTGTGTCTCTTCCCCTAATCAGCTCTCAGAGCTCTCCTCAATGAGCTCTGCAATATGTGATTTCAGCTCTCTGCCCCCTTTTTTTCTGAACTCTCAAACAAGGTTTATAAATTCTGGACTTTGAACAGCTGTAGATAGGGCCATTGATAAGGCAGTGCAGCCAGCTCTCCTGTACTGGGCCCAGACCTCATCAGTTCAAAAGGGGGGCCAGGGCACCCTGATGAGCAGGAGGGCTGGCAGTACTGTCTTATTGAAGACACTGATCCTTTTTTGCCTCCCCCTGCAGTGCTGCCAGCTTCTCTTTCTCCCTCCAGCTGCACTGCAGGGGGATTGGTTCTAGCACATGTGCCCCTTCCATCTGCTGTCCCAGCCCCCCTGTGTACCCCTTTCCCCTGCAGTGCTGCTAGCTACCCTCCACTCCTCTCCCACCAGGCAGCTTCTGTGGGCACACGGGGGGATGTTTCAGGATGGAGAGTGGGGAAGGGGCTGGTAAATATGTTGTTTAATGGCCCCTTCCTTTCCTGAATGAATGCTGTGAGCGATCGATACCAATCAGTCCTGTGTCCATTCATCACTCATGCATAGTAAATTGTGTTTACCATGCTTCACTTTGTGAAAGAGCAAGAAGCTTTAGAGTGCTTCCTATTCATTAATCTGTGCAGCTGAGGCTACAGAGAAAGGTAATCATATATTAACATTATGTCCTCAGTCACTTTCAGCCGTGAGGGAGGACCCTGTCAGGAAGGCTATATGGGGCCCCGTGGTCTCTAACACCAGTCTTGACTGTAGAGGGGAGAATACTACAGATAAACAGGTACAACTTATGTAGGAGGATTTGTTTAATCTCCGTGTATCACCTGAGGCCAGTCACTTCAATGGTATATGTAAGGGTTTACAACCACTCTAAATAAAACCTTTCCATTTTCATTACATACCTAAATTTGGATCCAGCGACATCATCACTGGCTCTCTGTGCTTCTCTATTCTTTTTTTATATCCCAAAAAGATTTTTATCAAAGATTTGTCATCATAAGTTGCCAGCTGTACATTACAGTGATTAAATCACGATATAGTGACAATGCAAATACAAGAACCTCTGTAGTTAAATTACAACTAAAGGAAACATACACATTTTAGTAAATCCTCATATGAATGCCTGAAGGTTAAACATGGTATTAAACATAATAACTGAAATGATTATTTTCCTATCATATAGCTGCAATTGTGGTCTCTAATCCCCTCCACCAGTTCTCCTTTGCTGTATACTACTAGTGATGATGGGAGGAGTTCAGCAGAGATAGTATGTCATTTCCTTTCAGTGAACTAGCTTCTGTATCTCCCATAGGAAACTACTTTTCCCAGAGTCCTCCTGCCTTCTATCATGCTCAGTCTATTTTACATAACACACACCCATCTGCCAATCAATAGCTGGGTGTGTGCTATGTAAAACAGCACAAGTCAGTACAGGTTAGTTTGCACAGATTTTTTTTATTAATGTGTGTGCTTCTCTCTGCCTGTTCTCCTCTGGTAATTGGAAAACTGACAAGCTAGGATCAGCCTGTATAGGGAGCAGTGGGCGGGCAAAGGCAGGACATAGGTGGGAGTGGGCAGGGCTTCACATGCCAATCATGGGCGGAGCCTCGCCTGGACTTCTGTGAAGATTGCAATGCCTGAACTTTCCATGGACTACAGGAGCACATCCCCCAGTGATGTCAGGACGGCTCCTTGCAGTCTCTTCAGAGAGGCAGCACGCAAAAGGGGACAACAGGCAATTAGAAAAACAGGAAGTAATGATGTCTGCTCATTAAAGGAAGTGAACATGAGAGCTTTCAGCTGCAGAGGACAAGGTAGATATTTTGCAAAACAACCAGTGAGATGTTTAACAGACTGTATAGGTACATAACATATTGTTTTTTTCATTCTGACCATAGTTCTTTTTTAAGTGCTTCTCTATTCAATGCAAATAGGTCATAGCTGGTGGGAGGGACCAGCAGGGGGTTGTCCACAGCTTCCAGAATACATCACATCCCCTGCCTCAGTACTCCTCACAAGAGCCTTCAGCATTGATGCAAGCAGTGGGCTAGCTGTTAGGGGGACATATGCAAATATTGAAATGACTTGATGAGTGGGGGTCAGTCTGGAGAAGTAGGTGTTCCTAGGCAGGCTGCATTTGAATGCAAATGGTTCAGTCCATTTAGCACCATATCCCTATGCCCAATCATAGGCATGGCTCAGGGTGTGCCGAATGTGCCTAGGCACTGCCTAATCACCCCATTCACATTAGCATTATCACTCTGTGTGCCAGTTTACGCAATTCTCTTTCACTGTGCCAGCAGGGAGATTGTTCTCCCTGACGGTGTCATATATACAGTTGTGCTCATAAGTTTACATACCCTGGCAGAATTTACGATTTCTTGGGCATTTTTCAGAGAATATGAATGATAGCACAAAAACATTTCTTTCACTCAGGGTTAGTGTTTGGCTGAAGCCTTTTTTTATCAATCATCTGTGTTTACTCTTTTTAAATCCTAATGACAACAGAAACTACCCAAATGACCCTGATCAAAAGTTTACATACCCCAGTTCTTAATACCATGTATTGCCCCCTTTAACATCAATGACAGCTTGAAGTCTTTTGTGCTATTTGTGGATGAGGCTCTTTATCTTCCCAGATGGTAAAGCTGCCCATTCCTCTTGGCAAAAAGCCTCCAGCTCCTGGAAATTCTTGGGCTGTCTTGCATGAACTGCACGTTTGAGATCTCCCCAGAGTGGCTCAATGATATTGAGGTCAGGAGACTGAGATGGCCACTCCAGAACCTTCACTTTATTCTGCCGTGGCGAATGACAGGTCGACTTGGCCTTGTGTTTTGGATCATTGTCATGTTGGAATGTCCAACTACGTTCCACGCGCAGCTTCCTGGCTGATGAATGCAAATGTTCCTCCAGTATCTTTTGATAACATACTGCATTCATCTTGCCATCAATTTTGATCAAATTTCCTGTGCCTTTGTAGCTCACACATCCCCAAAACATCAGCAATCCACCTCCGTGTTTCACAGGCCTTGTTGACTCCTCTCCAAATGTAACGTTTATGGTTGTGGCCAAAAAGCTCAATTTTGGTCTCCTCACTCCAAATGACTTTGTGCCAGAAGGTTTGAGGCTTGTCTCTGTGCTGTTTGGTGTATTGTAAGCGGGATACTTTGTGGCATTTGCGTAGTAATGGCTTTTTTTCTGGCGAGTCGACCATGCAGCCCATCTTTCTTCAAATGCCTCCTTATTGTGCATCTCGGAACAGCCACACCACGTTTTCAGAGAGTCCTGTATTTCACCTGAAGTTATTTGTGTGTTTTTCTTTGCATCCCAAACAATTCTCCTGGCAGTTGTGGCTGAAATTTTAGTTGGTCTACCTGACCGTGGTTTGGTTTCAACAGAACCCCTCATTTTCCACTTCGTGATTAGACTTTGAACACTGCTGATTGGCATTCTCAATTCCTTGGATATCTTTTTATATCCCTTTCCTGTTTTATACAGTTCAACTACTTTTTCCCGCAGATCCTTTGACAATTCTTTTGCTTTCCCCATGACTCAGAATCCAGAAACGTCAGCGCAGCACTGGATGAAAGATTCAAGGGTCTGTCAGGAGTCCAGAAACTCATTGACCTTTTATACACACACACAGACTAATTACAAGCAAACAGATCACAGGTGAGGATGGTTACCTTTAATAGCCATTCAAACCCCTTTGTGTCAACTTGTGTGCATGTTATCAGGTCAAAATCACCAGGGTATGTAAACTTTTGATCAGGGTCATTTGGGTAGTTTCTGTTGTCATTATGATTTAAAAAGAGTAAACACAGTTGATTGATAATAAATGGCTTCAGCCAAACAATAACCATGAGTGAAAGAAATGTTTTTCTGTTATCCATATTTTCTGAAAAATGCTTAAGAAATCATAAATTATGCCAGGGTATGTAAACTTATGAGCACAACTGTATGTAGACATGCATGTGTGCTTGAGCTTTAGGGTGCACGCCCTAAAGCAATAGGCTACACACAGCTTTGTGCCCAATGTTCGGGTTATGGTGACACCGTATTATAGGTCCATTACATTGCAAGAGATAGCAAGCACACCGCCCATATACATTAGAAATGTAATTGTAAGAAGAAGACTTCCCTAGGAGCCTCCACATGCGATGCTGTACCTCCATGATTGAAAGAACTGAAATCCAGTGAATGAAAGGAAAGCGCCAGGGACAATCAGGTTGCGAAAGAAAGAGTTAGAACATGAGTATCTGATTTGCTGTAGCTTCCAATGCACATTGTGAGAAGCTCACAATGTGCAGTGAAATCAGAGTAAGCAATTTTAGTATTTCAATTTCTATAAGCAGAAACGTCCTCTAATTCTGATAGTTGCTGCAGACCCCTTGATGCTGTCTGTATTTTCCTCCAGACGTCGTTGATAGTCTTAATCTCCTGCAAAGACGAATATCTTTAACTTTATGATTTTAACGAATGAGACTAAAGTGACGTGTAACACTCGAAGAGTGTTACACGTAACCTTCGATGTCGTTTAGTCTATGAGTACAAGATTGAGAAAGAAAGCGTTGGACTAACAGGGACCGCGAAAGGAAAGTAAGTGACCTAAAGTCAAGAAAGTTAGTACCTCCATGTCGTAGCGTACACCTCCGAGGATCCCTTCAGAAGAAGAATGTTAATGTAAAGATTACATATACCCGCCACACGAACGATAGAGAACGTTAC
>BLSH010135249.1:525118-542185 GCA_018402905.1 Glandirana rugosa
ACCTACCGGATATTGTTATGGTAGGGAGATCGATCTTTACAGTTTCAGTAAATAACCACCATTGTCATTTTTAGGACAATGGAAACCCTACTGTAAAAAGCAGGTACTGCTCATGGGGCTTCATCCATCAGCCAGATGCATGGGTAAGAGTTCTACAAAGTAGGACCTCTGTGTTGCCATACACTTACATTATGTGGGAATGGTAGGTTAAACTCCAACCTTAATGAACATTTATTAAAAAAAGGGACCCTGTAGTGATAAATAGCCCTAGATAGTGAAAGTGTGTCATAACTTTAGGAGATGCTTCCTAGCCTTATTAGTGATATATTTTAGGGTACAGGGGCCTATCCCTACCTAGGGGGAAACATTATTATTGGTCACTCCGACCTAGAGGGATGGGATTCTTATTGGTCACTCGCGTCTAGGGGGAATTTGTTCTTAATGGACATTTCTAGCTAGAGGGAAGGTATTGTTATAGGCCATCCATACCTATTGGGGTATTGGCAATCTCTACTTCCCAAGAAGGGATTATTATTGGTCATTCCCACCTATGGGAAGAGATTGTTGTAGGCCATCCCTACCTTGGAGGAAGGGATTATTCTTGGCCATTCCTACTTAAGAAAAAGAGATTGTTATCGTCCATCTCTACATTGGGGGTAGGGATTGTTATGAGTCATCTCTACCTAAGGAGAACGAATTGTCATTGGCCATCCCTTCCTTTTGGGAAGGAATTGTTATTGGCCCTCCCTACCTAGGGGGATCTTTAACTAGGGGAATGTGTTGCTAATGGCCATTCCTTTTTAGGGGGAAGGGATTGTTACAGGTCATTCATACAGAGTGGGTATGTGTTGTTATTGGCCATCCCTACCTAGGGGGAAGGTTTTATTATTGGCAATTTCTACCTAGTAGGAAGGGATTGTTGTTGGCTATTCCTACCTTGGGGGAAGAAATTGTTGTAGGCCATCCTTACCTTAAGAGAATGGATTATTATTGGCCATTCCTACCTAAGAAAAAGAGATTATTATTGTCCATCTCTACCTTGGGGGTAGGGATTGTTATTAGTCATCTCTACCTTAGGAGAACGAATTGTCATTGGCCATCATTACCTTTTGGGAAGGAATCGTTATTGGCCCTCCCTACCTAGGGGGATCTTTAACTAGGGGAATGTGTTGTTAATGGCCATTCCTATTTAGGGGGAAGGGATTGTTATAGGTCATTCATACCCAGTGGGCATGTGTTGTTATTGACCATCCCTACCTAGGGGGAAGGTTTTATTATTGGCAATTACTACCTAGTAGGAAGAGATTGTTGTTGGCTATACCTAACTTGGGGGAAGAAATTGTTGTAGGCCATCCCTTCCTTAAGAGAATGGATTATTTTTGGCCATTCCTACCTAAGAAAAAGAGATTATTATTGTCCATCTCTACCTTGGGGGTAGGGATTGTTATTCGTCATCTCTACCTTGGGGGGGGGGGGGGACTGTTATAAGCCATCTCTACCTAGGGGTGAGTAATTGTTATTTGCCATCCCTACCTAGGGGGAGGGGATTGTTATTGGTCATATTTAGCTAGGGGAATGTGTTGTTAATAGCCATTCCTATCTAGGGGGAAGGGACTGCTATAGGCCATCCATACCCAGTGAGAAGGTGTTGTTATTGGCCATCCCTACCTAGGGAAAAGGTATTGTTATTGGCCATCCTTACAAAGGTTGAAGGTTTTATTAGTGCCAATCTCTACCTAGTATGAATAGATTGTTGTTGGCAATCCCTACCTTGAGGTAATGGATTATTATTAGTCATAAGGGAAAGAAATTGTTATTGGTCATCTCTGCCTTGGGGGTGGGGATTGTTATTTGCCATCCCTACATAAAGGGAATGGATTGTCATTGACCATCCCTACCTTGTGGTCCTCTATTCTTTGCCTTAACCTTTGAAAAAAATCAGCCCCTATCACACCAGGAATCTACGAACATTTCAATATCACAGGAATTAATTGAAAGGAATACTTAGTACCCAATAGTAGTGTTATATGAAAGAAAACAGGCACCAAACCAGATGGTAACGGCAAACATAATATATTGTCACCCAATATGATTGGTAAATAAGCAAGCATAAAATGGATTAACAATGGTAGTAACACAATTTAGCATACAAAGCGATTAACTGCAAGGACTAGGCATAAGATGACATTTGGTGTCCAGATCAGCATAAACATTAGCAAGGCCACCTCAAGTGCAGCCGTGAACAGTAGTAAAGCTTAATCTACCGAGTGCTGCAACTATACTGCCAGAATGCATTTACATTGGTGATGTTAGTCCTAGACCGACTATGCAAAAGAAAAGAAGGATGGAAGAGGAGGGGGGAGCAGAAGAACAAAGGAGACTTGCAATATAATTATTACAGAAGGGATATTCCTTTAAGAGCACTGGTGCACTTAACAACATTCCTAGTTATCCTGAATGCAGAATAGATACAGTATGGGTACGGTATAGTCTCAACACAGATGCAAGGTAGTTGTGGTTCAGACGTGGTAAAGTTTTGGTGTAATATGGTATAGAGTTGGTATAGGTGAAGTCTAGGTTTGGAATAGGTGTAGTATACAGTGCAGTATGGGTGTGGTATCGATTGGGTACACTTAGTGTCCTGCTCTTAAGGGCTCAGTCCCTGCTAGCAATATCAGCAGTGGGCGAATATCCATCTCACTAGTCCCTGGGATGCTGGGGCGACCTCTCACTGTAGAAGGGGGGCGCCCTTGGTCTCTCCCCAAAGGCCTCTGGTGATCAGCAGTGGGAAGAAGAGGGTGAGTGGATGCTCCAGTCTCCCTGCTGCAGCATTGCAGATGCTGTGATGTGGGCAGTACTGCGCTACCCCCGGGTGTCTCAGACTCAAATTTCTGTTGGTGTGGTCTCTTGGTAGCAGGTGAACATTCAGACAGAGGTGCTCTCTCTCTCTCTCTGACTCCCTCAGCCCCAAGAGGAAGAACTTTCAGTTTAATAATAAAAAATCATCTCTCACTCCTCCTTCTGCATAGTATCTATTGGGATCTGTAGTGTATGGAGTCAGTTGGCTCCATTATATGGCTCCCAGAATTCTAAGCGCTCTGCATAGAAGTCTATGAGTTTGCTTGGCTTTAGCTGTCCCCTTGCTGGCTGGAGGAGAATGGGGCAGCATAACATCAGTATCTCAGTAGAGGGAGAGAAGAATAAAAGTCTATGTCTTCTCCATATTGCTGTAGCCCAGCACCTGGCTACATAGGCCATCTCTACCTAAGGGTAAGAAATTGGAATCCCTATTTTAAATCTTTAACCTCCTCACGTCCGCTCCATAGCCGAATGACGGCTACAGCGTGGCTCTAAAATGCTGGGAGGCCTTCAATAGTCGTCCTCCCCTTCGGCTCGCGCTGGGCGCGCTCCCGCCGGCGGTGATCTCCTCACAGAGAGCAGGAACGGGGAACCACCGTTGTATACACGACGGTTCCCCGTTCTGTGAGGGGGGGCATGCCGGATCTACTGATCCCTGTCACTGGGATCAGTTAGATCTGTCATGCCTCTGCCAACCCGGCCCCCCCACAGTTAGAACACACCCAGGGAACACTTTTAACCCCTTCACTGCCCCCTTACTGTTAACCCCTTCCCTGCCAATAACATTTATACAGTAATCAGTGGCTATTTTTAGATCTGATTGCTGTATAAATGTCATTGGTCCCAAAAAAGTGTCAAAAACGTCCGATATGTCTGCCGCAATATCGCAGTCCTGATAAAAATCGCAGATCGCTGCCATTACTAGTAAAAAAATAAAAATAAATAAAAACGTCGTAAATCAATGTCCATAGTTTGTAGACGCTATAACTTTTGCGCAACCCAATCAATATACGGCGATTGCGATTTTTTTTTACCAAAAATATGTAGAAGAATATATATCGGTCTAAACTGATGAATAAATTTGTTTTTTTATTTTTTATTTTTGGACATTTATTATAGCAAAAAGTAAAAAATATTGTTCTTTTTTCAAAATCGTCGCTTTTTATTCGTTTATAGCGGAAAAATAAAAACCGCAGAGGTGATCAAATACCACCAAAAGAAAGCTCTGTTTGTGGAAAAAAAGGACGCCAATTTTGTTTGGGTACAACGTCGCACGCCCACGCAATTGTAATTCATAGAGCGAAAGTGCTGAAAGCAGAAAGTTGGTCCGGGCAGGAGGGGGGTTTAAGTACCCAGTAAGGAAGTGGTTAAGTCAACCTTTCAGTAACTTTAAAAATCTACATGAATTCATTTCTGACGTGACAATTTAGGCCTCTTGCACACCGAAGTAAAAAAATGCCACGTCTACATGCATGTTTATGTGCGCATACATGCATATATTGGGACATTTCAATGAAGTAGAATTTTACGCATGTATACCCATACGTATGTTTACAAAAGGTCTTTACATTTGACTCAGGATCTTTCCAACAGTAAGATCCTGAGTATAAACATCAATAAATTATTATTCCCGTGTGCGACTGACCTTACATTAACAGTATCATTTTTGAAAAAAGCAACACTTTTTATCATTAAAAAGCCGCCCCTGTGCGCCAGTGTAGTAATTTTGCCAAGGAGATTATGTCATTAGTCTGTTGCAGACAGGAGGAAGCATTTCCTCAGTTTCGTTACCTCCAGTGATCAGACTGCAACATTGTAACTTTGTAGATAGCAGGGGCGGCTGGTGCTCTATACTTTGGGGGGGGTCTCAAACATACCTGGTCCCCTCACTCGCATTAACCCCCCCCAGACGGGCCCGATGGGAGGCGGCGATTCATGGCCTTACGTTAGTGTGGACGATGATGAGGCGGTGGTGTTGGTGCTGGATCCGGGGTAGGGTTCTTGGAAGCTGGAAGAGGCTGCTGCTGCCCCTTTACCTCTCCACCTGCTGATCTTTTCTGCACATGGCCTGCAGCTTGCCAAGGGAAGAGCCGGGGCCATTGCTTCTCCTCTTGGCCGAACAGGAAGCGGGTCCTGAGACCCGATTGGCCTGGAATTCTAAGACTCCCTGGCCAATCGGGTCTCAGAACCTGCTTCCTGATTAGCCGGGAGGAGAAGCAAGAAGACATTAGTGAATATTAATTTGCTAATGTCAATCAACTGGGAGGGCTCTGCCCCCCCCCCCCAAGCCCACCCTTTATGAAGCCAATTAGAGCCTCAGGCTCTAATCATGCACTTCGGGAAAAAAAATCTACATTGAAATCCATGCGTCCGGCACCCTGCATGGAGATTAGGTGCCCTGTGCATGGATTGGGGGGGGGCGGCGCCCCTGCTCCCCTAATGGTAGATAGTTACATGGTAAGAGGCTGCAGAAGGGGCTGATCCGTATCAAACATTTGTGAACCCAAGATTGACTGTGTCATCTCTGAGCAAACATCTCAGTCTAGGAAGTAGATGGTGATGCTGGATGATGCCTGAATAAAGATGGCCCATCCATCTGGAATGAAAAGCCAATGAAGGCATTTTCAGGGGGAGAACAGTAATTTCTATGAGCAGTAAGACTTCATGCACATAGAAGCGTTTACGCATGCAATGAAAACATGCTGCATATTTTTGGTGCATGGAATGTCCTGCTGCTGCATAAAGCCACCCATGAACATGAATGGGTAAATGCTCTTATAGAAATGAATGGTCAGGAGACAGGGTCCCTTTAAGGAAAGATGTCATAGTTGAGTTTGTACCGTTCCTTTATGACTGGCAGAGATTTTGCCCAAAGGTTGCTTCCTGATGGGATAAATATGTGGTTTATTAGCCTAGTGAAGTTGTGACCTTGTTCATTTCATCACAATAGGCTCCAGAATCTTTTTTTTTTTGGCCAAGCCTGACTGCATGATCCAGTTGTAGTTCATTCCCCCGGAGGGGCCGCTGAGAATATACCGGGGTCTCCCACAATAATACAGAGGCTGCCAGTCACACAAGCACAGTCCCACCCACTATTCAGGCTCAGTCTAGGGGATGTCTTTTTAGTATTTATTTTTGAAGAACTATAACAGGAGATGGGTTTAGGGTCTCAGGATAATCCAAAAAAGGTCAGTAACAGCAACGTCCCCAAATTAGAGTGCGTACTCCAAGTAAGTCACCAGGGACTCTGAGACACCAGACTCTCACCAGCAAGGGGCCTCCCCTGGGTCTCCTCCTTGGCACAGCTTCGTCCAGACCAGGTAGGTTAGCTTCAGGACCACTTCAACACACACATAAACCAGTCTATAGGACCTAACACCTAGGACCTAAGCAGAGCTCCATACAGCAGCAGCTACCTAGGCCTCATCCCAGGGAAAGAGAGAGAGCACATGGCATGGTCCAAATACTTATATCTCCAACCGGCATGCACCAGTGGCATAAACCTCCTACTGGATTGGCTGAAGAAAATACAAACATTCATAACATTTTGTTTGTTAATTCTCACACTAGGACCAGTGCTACCAGTGACATCTACTGGCAACAGTGAGAAATAACAAGCCAATTTAAACTTAGAGAAAAACCAAGTGAAAAACTATACAATCAATCTAAGCTAACCACAGCCCAGCTAAAAAACTAAATTGACACAGTAGCCCCTGTTTAGGACAAGGGGGCTACAGATCATATTTACAGCTCACTGAACATTAACTTAATTAGTAGGTTGTAGATTTTTTTAAAATAAAAGAATATGGCATACCTTGAGTACCTTGAGACACCCAGAGTTGATCATTTTTAATACTTGCGTGCTGTATTCAACCAAATTATTTTATTTTTAATTATTACTGAAATATTATTTGTTAATATGAAATTAAATGAATAATAATAACAGGCAAAAAAATCAGATTATGAAAAATGTCCCCTAATGCCAATGGTGGTGTCCAAGTGGGGCTCTGTTAAAAATTGACACTTTGCATTGGTAGTCAATGTAGGTGGGAGATCCATTTGCTCAAAGAACCCCCAGCTACCTCAGGAGGAGCCCTGGTTGGGAAAGGCTGCTCTAGCTGATGTGTCTGCATCCCAAAATTACCATGGTAGTTTGAAATCCTCACTTATGTCCCAGACAGATGTGTATATTTCAATCTTCAAAAAAAAATCTGAAAAAGGGTAATAACTCCAATTCTGTGCAGTGTGCAATCGTAAAAGCTAGGGGCATAAAGACAAACTGCTTAACTCCACATATGCTAGTTCCATAGGCGTGCACACATAGGGTGGCAGGTGCCTGGGCACATCCTAATCCCCCTGTACTGTGCAGAATCCCCCTGCTGTCTGGCTGCAGAGAAAGGGACTGGGGAATCTCTGTCCTCAGTCTCTTTCTCTGTCTCAAAAGTGAGACATCAGGGGTCTGTTTAGACCCCTGATATTTTACCAAAGCCCCCCAGCAGGGCTCCTAAAAAAATGAAAAAAATAAAAATAAAATATAATATTGTAAAAAATAATAAAAAAAGAAATTGTAAAAAAAACCACGGACACCTATCTCTTGTGGCGCACACCCTAATGCAATAGGCTGCGCACACCTATGGCTAGTTCTACAATAAAATATGGGATCGTTATTCATAATTGGGTTCTATTTATGGTGCTACTGGTTCTTGTAGGCATAAGGGTATTTGAGATTGGTCATTTTGTAGATTGGTACCATTGTGTGGAAAAGTGACTGCGTGGGATTACGGCTCACAGGGGCAAATTCATTTGCTGCCACCCCATGATCAGGGTACATCAGACATTATATCAGAATTGCATATAACCTGTGTATGTCCTGCCAGCTAGATTCTTCTAGCGGTGCCCGGTGGTAACAAACTGTAAGTGAATGTTCCTACTAACCCTAGAAATAATATTGTCTGATTTAGCTAACCTGTAACTTCTAGAGAGGGCAGAATATGTTGTCTGTGAAGCCTGTTTGCCAGTCTGCTACCTGTATTCAGATTGGGGGAACTTTGGGGTGCTCGCAATAATTGACCAGTGTGCTGGTCGATCATCAAGGGTGCTTCAAGGGCAGCAATACCTTGTGCATCATCCAGCCTCACTCGCCCCTGTACTCTTTGGTACCTTCAGACCCATGATCCCTAACAGGCAGTGTTGACCAATGCAGACCCAGCGTAAGATGCCAATTTGCCTTATGTCCCCCCACGTAGGGGCTGCTGGTAGTTGTGGTCCGCCTCTCATTACAGCCAGGCTCACACATCTTCAGACATTCAGTAGTCAAGAAACAGCCCTTGAACTTTGTTTTTATGTTTTATTGAGGTGATTGTAACTAGGATAGGGATAGGGTAATTATGGGATGCCCATTTGGTTGTAAAAGCAATATAGGGACTGAGAACTATATACACCTTCGGTATATACAACATCCCCTCTTCCTCCAGCATTTTCACTTGATTGCAGACTATCACTCCCCTGGACTAGCTAGCACTGAATTGCAGGCCTGACACTAGCTCAGCCAGGCCCAAAGTAAATGCCCTTTGCAGGCAGGGACCATGGGCCCCTATGGTAGGGTTGCCACCTCATCCCTTTACACCCAAACACATATGAAATACCCAGGTTCTGAGGCTAATTTAATGCAGGTAAGGCACCAAGTGAGTTTAATTACCAACTTAATCAGCCACAGAACCTGTGTAATTATTATGTGCTTGGTTTTAAAGGGATGAGGTGGCAACCCTACCCTATGGTGTAGCAAAAATGCTAGCTCTAGTGCTATCTGTCTCACATGGCTACTGATCTCAGTACCATCTGTTCAGGCCCTGCCAGCCCTCCTGGCTGCAGCTGCCTCCTTCCACTGCCCGTGCCACCACAGTCCTCTTTACTGGCTCTTTACTGGCTTTGCACCCATCCCAGACTGCTTGTCCTCTCAGGCGTGCCTCCCAGTCCTTCTGACTGTGTGCCACTAACCAGCCCTCTTGGCTGCACCTGGTTGTTCCTCCTGGAGACTTATCTGGCAGTGTTCTCCTGCTGTCTTCTCCTTGCTCCTGTGCCTCCTATCCAGGACACCTCCGTGGGTTGTAGGAAGGTCCAGTCCGCACCCGAGCCAAGGCCCAAGGTCAACCCCCCCAGACGGGGAGCTCCCTCAAAGGCCATGTCAGCCTAACACTTTATCTCCAGCTTCCACACCAAACAACTCTCCCACAGCTGGGCTGACCCTGAGTATTTGAGGGAATTGGGGACTGGTCAGAGCCTTCAGAATACTCCAGGCAGCTTCACCTCACCTCTCCTCCTACCTTTCCAAAAGGTTCCAGCACATTCTGGAAATAAGTGGGAGGTCTTAGTGATGCTGCCTGTGAGTCATCCAGCTCTTCCTGGATTCCTACCAACCCAGGAAACAAAACAAGCAGGCTGCCAGTGCCAGCCAGGCCTGCATACATTTGCCTACACTGACAAAAACCTATCTTTCACTCCTAGCACACTAGATGGTACTACATCAATGCAATGTTTGTGTGCGCTAAAGAAAGGGCCTATTGCATTTTTACGCAGCATGTCCCAACACGCTGTTAGGCATCGCAACTTGCTACCACTGCAATGCATTTTATAAAAAGCAGCAGCATGCTTTCCCACCAGCAAGCATGTTGTATGCACTGTGTGGTGTGAACAAGCCCTTTACGAATGGACTGGGCAATATTCGCGGATAAGCAGTTACGCACTAATTTGCCTCATCTAAATCGAATCTTACTTTGTAGAAAAAAAACAAACAATTTTCTTATCTCTTGTTCTAATTGAAGATACGGAGGATGAAGTGGATGGAAGGTAAGCAGATTCTCTGAACACGTGGGAGACGGTGTGTCAAGCCCAATCTACAAATAAATCTGGACGTGGGATTTGGTTAACTGAGGCCATATTGGATTACACGTGTTTGTTTTTTTTAATAGAGATTGTCTGCAGAATAAGGATGATTGGTGATGCTGTAAAAAGCTCCCTATCTTCCTTCTGTGCAGCGGGTAATTATATTATGTAAGATAAACCTTGCCGGCCTCTCATAGACTGATGACAGGATCATAAGAACCATCTTTATCAGGCCCAGATGGGCATTACTTGCTCTGAACGTGGTTAAATTAAGTCATTAGGACTGCCGATGTTTAACCCTCTACGGCCTTGAAATTTAAGCTTAAAGGGGAACTATTGTGCTTTTAGTGGGTTTGTTCTTGTAGATTGGTCTGAAAATAATTTTGGTGGTGACCTTTATAATTCTGCTGCCTGTTTCAGATTTTTATCAAGGTATTTCATATTCAGTGGAGTGCAAGCTCTGCAGACAGCTCCTGGCTGAAGCTTTGGAGCAATAAAGCCGGCCCCAAGGTTGTCCACTCTGTGTATAAACATATGTTGTATATCGAGGAGCACATCTACTATTTAACCTGCTGGATGATCCATATGGTATCCTGGAGTTTCCTAGTTTGGGGTTCCAGAAGCTCCATCTGACATGGGAACACTTTGAGAATGACCCAGCCTGACATGACCAGGACAGATGGGACCCCAATGCCCTGTTCCAGTCTACTACTGGCCTTGCTCACCAACGGACCCCTCTTTGCCCCTTGGACACAAGTTTCTCCAGGAGATGTCCCCCTAAAGGGGTTAGTTGAAGGAGGAGTCCACAACAGGAATGATTTTTAACAGCTTACTGAAACAATAGAAATATATATATATAGTATATACTGTACATATACTGTATATACACTCACCGGCCACTATATTAGGTACACCTGTTCTATTGCTTGGTAACATAAATTGCTAATCAGCCAATCACATGGCAGCACATCAACACATTCAGGTATCTAGACGTGGTGAAGACGACTTGCTGAATTTAAGAATGGGGAAGAAAGGGGATTTAAGTGACTTTGAACGTGGCATGGTTGTTGGTGCCAGACGGTCTGAGTATTTAAAAAAAACTGCTGATCTACAGGGATTTTCACGCACCACCATCTCTCGGGTTTCCAGAGAATGGTCCAAAAAAGAAAAAGTATCCAGTGAGTGGCAGTTGTGTGGATGAAAAATGTCTTGTTGATGTCAGAGGAGAATGGGCAGACTGGTTTCAGATGATAGAAAGGCAACAGTAATTCAAAGAACCACTCGTTACAGCCAAGGTATGCAGAATACCAACTCTGAATGCACAACACATCAAACCTTGAAGCAGATGGGCTACAGCAGCAGAAGACCACACCGGGTGCCACTCCTGTCATCTAAGAACAGGAAACTGAGACTACAATTCACACAGGATCAGCAAAATTAAA
This sequence comes from Glandirana rugosa, assembly GCA_018402905.1. NCBI lineage: Eukaryota > Metazoa > Chordata > Amphibia > Anura > Ranidae > Glandirana > Glandirana rugosa. The sequence goes on from BLSH010135249.1 coordinate 536,302, forward strand.
CAATAGAAGATTGGAGAAACGTTGCCTGGTCTGATGAGCCTCAGCTGCGACATTCAGATGGTGGGGTCAGAATTTGGTGTAAACCACATGAAAGCATGGATCCACCCTGCCTTGTATCAATGGTTCAGGCTGGTTGTGGTGGTGAAATGATGTGGGGGATATTTTCTTGGCACGCTTTGGGCCCCTTAGTACCAACTGAGCATCGTTTAAATGCCACGGCCTACCTGAGTATTGTTGCTGACCATGTCCATCCCTTTATGACTGCAGTGTCCCCATCTTCTGATGGCTCCTTCCAGCAGGATAATGCACCATGTCACAAAGCTCCAATCATCTCACCACTGGATAATGAGGTCACTGCACTCCAATGGCCTCCACACTCCCCACATCTCATCCAATAGAGACCCTTTGGGATGTGGTGGAATGGGAGATTCCCATCATGGATGGGCAGATGACAAACCTGCAGCTACTGCGTGATGCTATCATTTGTCACTATGGACCAACATCCCAAAAGAACATTTCCAACACCTTGTAGAATCTATGCCACGAAGAATGAAGGCAGTTCTGAAGGCAAAAGGAGGTCCAACCCGGGACTAGGAAGGTGTACCTAATAAAGTGGCCGGTGAGTGTATTGCGTAATAAGTCTTTTATTTGATTTTAAATACATTATATTTATTATCTATGTTTCATGGCAGTAAACCTAACTTTTTTGTTGCTGGACTTTTCTCCTGTCTGGAATATTTGTGAGCCGAGCTTCTTTTCCATTTTTAATGTGATTCACCAAGAGCTTTAAGCTGGCGATGTTAGCCGGCCTTGTACCTTTAAAGGGTCAGTGATCTCCTCCGTGAATCCTAACATCTTTATAATTGACCACAGCGGGGTGCATCATCCCATAGAGAAAGCCGATTGCAGTGCTGCCGTACCTTGGCTTAGCTGATCTCGTGTATTAGAAAGTTGTTGGCTGGCTGGGGTATATCTGCAAGTTTTTAGGAATAACTCCGCTGGTGTAGTTTGTACAATAAGAATGGAAATGTTATGGGAGAATGGCACCCGTCCAATAATCAAATGTGCCGTTAGCCCACATATGTCGCAGCCCCTTATATAGTGAATCCACTAAATTTGAAAGATAAAAAGGAAGGTGTTGGCGCTGACTGGGCTATATAGTGAATATATGTGAATATGTGCTAGTGGAAAGAACAACAATACCTGCAAACCATTTCACCCTGCACCATTCATAATCTGGTATATAGCATGCTCCTTAATACCACAAAACGCGCATGCATAAATCCATAAATCACAGTGAACATCTCTATATAGTCAAATCATAACACATAATTAAACCATTGGCATGTAAAATATAATATTAGTGTCCATAAAAAATATAATATTAGTGTCCATAAAAAATATAATAATAGTGCCCATAAAATATATATATCCCAACACCATGTGAATCCTGTTCTGGCCGTAAGTGAAAAACTCCACAAGTGCTCATCCAAAAAAAGTGAGGGTGGCAACTCACCAGAATATTCTGACCTCTTTTTACAGGAAGGTCAATATAGGCATAATCTGGAACCCTTAGGTATCCTGAGACTCCACTGCTCTCCAAGATGGAAATGTAGGCAGGTCCTACAATCATAAAATTGACTCCACAGGAGACCAAAAAGGAAGTCTCATAGTATAGTATGTTTATTTAAAACATTGAGCATAAAACACAAGGACCCGGAAGTGCTGCTACAAAGAGAACCCCATTCTCATTGTAGTAGCACTTCCGGGTCCTTTGCCCCCTGTTACACCACGGTGCGAGATTGAGGCTTGAAGCGCACACCGTTGCCGGACAGACGCCGTAGGACATCCAGGCGACTGGCTCGGACACCCACCACCAGGGTTGCCAACCGCCAGTAAATTTACTGACAGTTTGTAAAAATTTTTACAACTGTCTATGAATATCAGTGTCTGATAATTGGTCATGCTGCGCTGATTTTTTAAGTGTAAACCAAGCAAATTAATTGATATGGGTATTGTCAGTGTTTCCATGTTGTGTTTGAATATCAATTGCCTTAGGTTTTAATAGGAGTTCTGTTATTTTTTTAGGTTGTCAGTAAAAAAATGTGCTCCGCCAGTAAATTTGCCATGTTTTGCCAGTAAAAAATGCTGCGGGAGGTTGGCAACACTGCCCACCACGCTCGTATATGTCCTGCTGTACACACCCAGTGCCAGGAATTTGGCACTGAAAAAAGTGAGTGGATTATTGTCTTGTGTTTTATGCTCAATATTTGAAATAAACATACTATACTATGAGACTTCCTTTTTGGTCTCCTGTGGAGTCAATTTTATGATTGTGGGACCTGCCTACATTTCCATCTTGGAGAGCAGTGGAGTCTCAGGATACCTAAGGGTTCCAGATTATTCCTATATTGACCTTCCTGTAAAAAGGGGTCAGAATATTCTGGTGAGTTGCCACCCTCACTTTTTTTGGATGGGCACTTATTTATATATATATTTTTATGGACACTATTATTATATTTTTTTATGGACACTATTATTATATTTTTTTATGGACACTAATATTATATTTTACATGCCAATGGTTTAATTATGTTTTATGATTTGAATATATAGATGTTCACTGTGATATATGGATTTATGCATGCGCATTTTGTGGTATTAAGGAGCATGCTATATACCAGATTATGATTGGTGCAGGGTGAAATGGTTTGCAGGTATTGAAGTTTGTACATTATGTTTACACCTCTGTCTTTATTCCCCCGCCCTTTTTTTTTTTTATGGCTGCAAAGTTTTCTTTTTATTGTCAAGGTGGATACTGTCTGCACATTTTTCACATTTTTTAAAATTCCCACCGGTGCTTGTTTACTAGGTATAGACCCACTGGTGGGATCTGACTACACTTGATCTCGCTATTATCTGCTTATAGATTATCATGGATTTCACCCAGGAGACAGAAGCAGCTGCTCTGCTCTGAGCTTTTTCCTCCCACTGTACTGAGATTTTCCAGCAAGTAATGAGAAATTCCGTTGTAGATGTAGCGCCCTCTACCTTAGGTAGGTAAATTAGGTGATAGGTTTTGTTAGGAGAGGTAAATTTAAGCAGACTTAGCTTGTGCTAGGCTTGTTTATTTTGATCCTGGGCAGGGGAGTGGCTCAGGGAGTGGCTGATGACTCACAGGCAGTGACAAACTGGGAGATGAAGCTCTATTTTCTGAGACCAGGAGGGAGCCCCCTAGACTGGGGGGGGGGTGACCTTGGGTCTGGAGTCTCAGAAGTGGAAGGGACCCCTCAGTACATCCCATGGGGCGTCCTGACCAGGGAGCAGGAGAGAGCAACAGAGTGGTGCTGGGTAAGTCTCCAGGAGGGATTCACCAGGTGTCGGTGAGTGACACACACCCAGGGATGCTGCAGAGGCACACCGGAGCAGATTGGAGCGAGAGGTAGTCTGAGCAGGGTGCAGAGTCAGCAGGGACTGTGGTGTCACGGACAGGGGAGTTGGGTCACTGGAGGGCTGGCAGGGCCGGAAGAGGGGCTGACTGGGAGCAGTAGTCCACTGTGGCTAGCTAGCACATTTTCGTCACCTTTTTACTACACAAGAGGGGCCCACAGTCCCTGTCTGTAATGGGCGGTTCATTGAGGCCTGGCCAGAGCCAGAGGCAGGCCTCACCATGTGCTAGCTAGGCCATAGGAAGTAATGTGCAGGAGAGTGGAAAAGGAGTAAACTGCAAGCAAAAGTGCGCTGGAGGAAGAGAGGAGTGTATATACCAGAGCGTACAGAGTGTATATATGTGGTCCCATCTAATTACTGATCTGATTCACTGGGCATCCCATACATCCTTCACCCATCCAAGTTGAATCACCCTCAATAAAAATCAAAAATAAAGCACAAATCTGTTTATAGTCACTGAGAAGTGTGTACTGGGCTGGGCAGAGGAAACAGGTGAACCACTACTTTCAGCAACCCCTACGGGGGCATGGCTACATGGACTTCTTAGTTGACCATGACCAGCTTGATTCCCACCAAAAAATGTAACCAGAGCTGGCTCAAGCAGGTTTTGAACACCTTAACCACTTCAGCCCCGGAAGATTTTACCCCCTTCTTGATCAGGCCATTTTTTCCAATTCGGCACTGCGTTACTTTAACTGACGATTGCGTGGTCGTTCGACGCTGTACCCAAATATTTTCTCACAAACAGAGCTTTCTTTTGGTGGTATTTGATCACCTCTGTGGTTTTTATTTTTTTTTTTTTGCATTATATACAAAAAAAAGGCAGACAATTTTGGAAAAAAAAAAAAAACAATATTTTTTACTTTCTGCTATAAAACATATCCAATAAAAAAAATGTAAAAATGTCTTTATAAAAATTTCTTCAGAAATTTAGGCCAATTTGTATTCTGCTACATATTTTTGCTAAAAAAAATCCCAATAAGCGTATATTGATTGGTTTGTGCAAAAGTGATTGCGTCTACAAACTATTGGATTTTTTTATTTTATTTTTTTTACTAGTAATGGCGGTGATTAGACATGTGCATGACAAAAACAATTGTTTCGTTTTGTTTAGATTCGTTAATCGAGTTATTTCGTTTCGTTAAATTCGGTTGATTCGCTCAATTCGTATTTGGGATTCGTATTTGGAATTTTTCTAAATTTCTTCAAATTTACCGGGTTTTTTTTCGATTTCAATGTGGCAAAGTGAAAAAACAAGACAAAAAACTTGGCTTAACTAAGAATGTAAGCTCTAAGGAGCAGGGCCCTCTAATTCCTCTTGTACCAAATTGTGATGTACTGTCTGCCCTCATTTTGTAAAGCGATGCGCAAACTGCTGGCGCTATATAAATCCTGTATAATAATAAAAAAACAGCATTATTTTGAAATGGTACTCTAATAACACACACAGTCTTTGATTTCAGCAATATGTGTACAGTTAGAATTCAACTGAAGTTCGATGTAAAATTTGATTTGAATTTCAGTGAAAGTTTCAGAAATTCTGACAATTTCATTTCGTTATTCGGAGCATTTGGTAAAATTTGTTTATATTGTAATTTGGGTATTTGGATATATCCGAATCTCCGAATAACGAAATATTTGTCTGAATATTAATTCGGAACAAAATGAACTGCACATGTCTAGCGGCGATTAGCGACTTATAGCAGGACTGCGATATTGCGGTGCATTGTATTGTGCACATTTCAATGTCTTATATCATTTTGCACAGCTGCTCTTGAACTATTCACACCTAACAGTTACTAAAACATGACACATAGGGGAATTACCCTTCTATGCAATGCCGTATTAGTAAATAAGTAAAGTTACAGAATAGCCATGTTGAGGATCGAAAGGATAATGTGTGACGACACTACCTTATTTAAATGGGAAATATTTTTTAAGAACCATCAGGATATTTAATTCACATGCATACCCCATAATTCAATCCAAAGCTATTTCTTGAAGTAGTAGATTAATTACTATGGGGTAAGCATGTGAGTGAAATATCCTGAATGTAACATTTCCTTGCCAATATGTATACTTATGTTATATGTGTATTTGATAGAATGGCATGACTTACGGCGGACAAACACATCCCCTGAAGAAACCCAAAGGGCGAAACATGTTGGGATTTTTCCATCCATGCCAAACAGGAACTGTATGAGATGACTTTTTAAGTGTAAACATATGTACCTTCTTTGTTTTTTGTTGATTTACACAATATTAATATTTTTAATTATGTTTAAAATAAATTATGGATTTTTAATGTACTGTCCCAAATATCTCCTTGAAGTCATTTTACTCTCTCTCTCTCTCTCTCTCTCTCTCTCTCTCTCTATATATATATATATATATATTATATATATATATATATACAGTATGTATATAGTATATA
>BLSH010135249.1:556152-566520 GCA_018402905.1 Glandirana rugosa
ACTTGACACCTCAGACACCAGACATGACCCCCCCCCGCTCTAGACATGACACCCCAGACCCCAGTATACAGACCACAGACCCCACAGTACAGATCTCGCCCCCCCCCAGTACAGACCACAGACTCCACAGTTCAGGCCTCACCCCCCCAGTACAGACCCCCCCCCCAGTACAGGCCTTATCTCCCCAGTGCAGACCTCTCCCCTTACTAAGACCTTTCCTCCCCACCCAATTCAGACTTCAGACTCTCACAATACAACCTCCCCACCCCTCAAAATGAGTACTGCCCCGGGAAAAAGGAACGAATGACAGCCATATAAAAATAATATGAGGACCAACCCAGTCTATCCAATTAATCTGTATTCAGTCTGACAAGCCCTTGTGCTACCTAATTATTGATGGATCTATAGCAGATTCTACAATCAGATTGCAATGTGTGTGACGAGCCTTCGTTCTTAAGTGCTGTATTGGGAGCAGGCCATTTATGCCAATGCTATGCAATACATTAATGAAAACACGGTACAGCAAATATCTAAAAATGTAAGTTGTATAAAAAATTGCTGCTCAGGGGTCTGGATAGGATGCTGGCTATAATACACGGAGAGACAGTGGCCTATGAGGATATGACAGGCAGGTAGGCTTGGCATTGGGTCTCTGGCAGCAGATGATACGGACAATTTCCCGGTGACTCCAGACCTGGCAGGAGGCCAGCCCAAACATCATTAAGGATGCCCCCTCTCCTCCAATCATGGGAGTGACGGGTGGAATGAATAGCAGGTATTGGAATAGCAGGTTCGGTGGCGGAAAAAAAAAGAAGAAAAAGCTGCATGTTTGCAGTAAAGAACCTAGTCAGCAAATTTCCTAAAAAGCTGAGCGTGGCTAATGACATCTCCCCATCGCCTGTGAGTGGCGGTATTAGGCGGGGAGAGCCAGATACGCAGACGGCGAACACAAAGGTTGCGAGCACTCCATTTTCTGATTATACGGCGTGTAATTCTGCTTTCTGAAGCCTTGTAGGCCATTGTATGGCAGGAGTGCTTGTCTGTGTGTTTGCATGCATATTGCCCATGAAAGGTTCAACACATTATCTACTTATATGCAGAGCCAAGTACTTAAACTTACATTACGCTGATCAGAATAGACTGGCTGGTGTACATATAGACCCCCTTTATAGGCTAGGATTGTGAGGCCCGGATTTCTTTTTTTTTACAAAACACAATTTAACACCATCCAGCCCTCATTCATTACCGCAGGAGCACTTAAGGCACCTTAATTCTACATTAAGCTATACTTAATGGAAAGACGCAAATAAATTCAGCTCTGTCTTCAATAATGTATTTGTAGCCAAGTGCCCCCTTAGGGGTGGCTGGTTGATGTAGTCCATCTGTCATTCTGCCCTCACTCACACATTTCCTTTCATTCAGAGTCACGGAACAGGCCAGTACTTTGTAGCCGTGTGCTCCCTCAAGACTGGCTGATAGTTGTGGTCCACCTGCCCGCTGCTCTCAATCACACACATTTCACACATCCAAAGTCACTGAACAGGCCGGTACTTTGTTTTTGTTGTTTTATTTAGGGGTTTGAACTTAAATAGGGATTAGGGATGACTGTGAGATGCCCAGTAATTGAACATAGGACCTACTATATACACCTCCGGTATATACACTTCTTCTCCTCCAGCACACTACTTGCTGACCGTTACTCTTCTCCTTTCATCTCTCCAGCACACTACTTGCTTAACGTTACATTTGTTTCCCTGGTCCAAAAGGAAATTTATCAGACCTCCATGACACCTCCTCTTCACCACAGCTAGCACATGATGAGGCCTGCTGCAGCCGCCGGCAAGGCCTCAGAACCACCCTTTGTGGGTAAGAATCACAAGGTTCCTTCACTGAAATCGTGGACCCTCTGTTCTGCTAGCTGGGCCTTGGATTAAATACTACTCCCAGCCCACCCATCTTCCAGACCCATCCGGCCTGTCCTGCAGTCTAATGGCTCTCCTTCCCCTTGGTTGGCTCCTCCTGACGTCTACAGACTGCTCTCTCTCTCCTCTCAGACTGTCTCAGGCTTCTCATCCAACTCCCAGGGGGCCGCCACTCACCGACTATATGGTGGAGTCTCCTTCCATGTAGAACTCAGCTGCTCTCCTGCTTCTCTTGTGCCACCCCAAGAGGCCAACTCCCTCTCCCGGCTGCACCCAAGCCCCAGGCCTCAGGTTCACCCCCCCAGACTGGGGGATCCCCTCCCGGGTGAGGCCTGACCTGCAGCTCCTGACTACATCCTCACTCTTCCAGCCAAACTCTCCTGACACCTGCTGGCAGATCACTGTATTTAAGGAGGCCTGCCCCCTGCCTACCCAGCCTGTGGATTGGTCAGGGCTCCTTGTCATACATCAGGAAGTGACATCTCCTCATCCATCCCCCTTCCAGAACTTTCCCAGCTCAAAGGGGAGGAATCTCCAAGGGGTGTCCCTTCCCTCTATCTCCAGCACCTCCCTGAGCCACTCCCCTAGCCAAGATCAAAAGGCCTGCACTCACTGTTAGGCCTGACTAGATTTTTACCTTACCTAACAAAAATAAAACACCTACACTATGAGGGCGCTACACTTTGTGTTTTTTTTTTTGTTGTTTATTAGGGGAATAAAATTGGATAGGGTAGGGACGACTGTGGGATGCCCAATAGATCAAGAAACAGGACCGTCTATATACACCTCTGTATATACACTCCTTCTTCCTCCAGCACTGACACTTGCTAAACGTTACACTCCTTCACTTCTCTCCTGCACAAACTTACGTCTCCACGGTGAGACCTGAAGGGAAATTTATCAATATTTATCAAACCTCCATTACACCTTCCTCCACCCTAGCTAGCACATGGTGAGGCCTGCATTCCTAATGGCAGGACCTCCGGACCGCCCATTACAGGCAAGAGCCACACGTCCTCAAAGTGTAGCTGAGTACAACTGTGCTAGCTAGAGTTTGATGGACTACTGCTCCCAGCACATCCTTTTCCAGGCCACCTCAGCCCTCCTGGCTGCTTCGGCCTACTGCACTGCCCAGTGACACTGCTCTCCTGACTGGCTCCTCTAACCTCCACAGACTGTCCACTGTCTCCTCCTAGCCTGCTCCAGTCTTCTTCTCCAGCTCCCAGGGTCTGCCACTCACCGACACCGGTGGGTGATTTAAAGAGTCTTTCCTGTAGCCTCTCAGTTGCTCTCCTGCTCCCTTGTGCCACTCCAGGATCTCTCTCTCTCTTCCTGGCTGCACCCGAGCTCCCAGGCCTCAAGGTCACCCCCCCAGTCCCAGGTAAGGCCTCCGCAACCTCTGATACATCTCCACTCATCCACCCGACACACTCCTCCCCCAGCTGGGTAGACCACAGTATTTAAGGAGGCCTGCCCCCTGCCAATCCAGGTTGGGGATTATAACTGAATATGACTTGGTATTGGCTTCTAGCAGTCCCTGTACAGCAGAGCTCAGACTGAGAGAGGGAGAAGCAACACAAGCAGCCATTTAGTTGTGTTGCAGTGCTCATGTACTAACAAGGAGCATGTCTCTTCATTTCCTAGCATAATGGACTCTTCATAGTGACCCTGTAAAGTAACATAGATCGTCGCTCCGAGCGTCGATGGCAATGCTCCAGTGATCCACAGAGATGCAGTTGGCGGCATCCACAGAGCCCATCCAAGCCCAGTAGACAAGCTGGTGCTCAATTTTCTTGGGGGGGTGGCCCACTGCCCCCCCGTGCTCGCTCGATCGATCACCGTTCCCCCCGTCGGCCGGTCGCCACATCTCTTGCCCATCACCCGCCAGCCCCGCACTTACCCCATCCAGGTCGCAGCCTAGCGGCTTCCCCTCCGCGTCTTCTTCCGAGTCCGAGCGGTCGCTTCTCCTCCTGGCCAATCAGGAGTTAGGACTCGCAACCAGTCGCTAATGTCTTCCTGTTTCTCCTCCCGGCCAGTCAGGAAGTGGGTCCTGAGACCTGATTGGCTGGGAAGAGAAACAGGAAGACATTAGCGAATATTAATATTAATTCGCTAATGACACACAACCGGGTGGGCTCTGGGCGCAGTGCTCTGCACCCAGGCCCACCCTTTTTGAAGCCAATTAGAGCCTACGGCTCTAATCATGTGCTTCTAAAAATAAAAAAAAACATTGGAATCCATGAGTCCAGCGCCCTGCGTGTAGATTAGGGGCTGGGCGCATGGATTAGGTGGGTGGCACATGAGCGGCCGCCACTGGTAAAATGGGAAGACACCACACTCCAATCAGCCCAAGTATAAGATGAGGATCGAGAATGACCTCAGCCTTGGCTCCTCGCAATCCATGTTCCTTGACGCGTTTCACCTCATCTTATACTTGGGCTGATTGGAGTGTGGGCTCTTTATGGGATTAACTGGAGAGCGCTTGCTCATTCCCAGATCAGAAGTTTGACAAGTGGACCTAATTAACTTTAAGGGTAAGTTGTCCCTCTGAAAAGCAATCCACGTTAGATCCCTTTTCAAGGGTGTTTGAGAGGAGGCAAAGAGACGATAAGTCACCTCCACAGTGCCTGTTTTAACCTTGTAGAGCCCACAGTGCTGAGCCACAGGGTGGTTGTGGTGTGGCCCCTTTTTCTTGAATGGGTCACAAAGGTGGTGGCACTGCCCTCTGAATGCAACCTGGGGTTTTATTTTTGGCACAGAACATCATGGCAATGATATTTGTACATCCCCGTCTGGCTGCAGCTCAACCGCCTATTTTTACAGCCCTCCTCCCACTGCAATTGTAAACAAGCTCTAAGACTTTGAATCAAATAAGCATGATAGCAGGCTTAAGAAATACGCTGATCCACAACGCCAACATAAATATCAAATGGATACTTATTGTACATGTTATACGCTGGACTGATTGCATTTTAATTGTGTTTTTAATGTACAAATAAAGTTTGTGGATATTTTACTTATGTACATGTATATGACCTCATTGTGGCATGTTTAAAGTCCCATTTTCTTTTTCCTCCTTACCCACTTGACTTCTGGAAGATTTACCCCCCTTCTTGACTAGGCCATTTTTTGCGATACGGCACTGCGTTACTTTAACTGACAATTGCTCCGTCATGCGACGCTGTACCCAAATACAATTTATGTCCTTTTTTTCCAACAAATAGAGCTTTCGTTTTTTGCGTTTTTTATTTTTTGTGCTATAAACAAAAAAAGACCTAGCATGTGATCTGGCACAGCAGAGACGACTTGCCGCTGTATATATTTATGTTATACAGTTGGTAAGCGATTAAATGCCCATTAGCAGGCCTGGCTATCATGCTTATTTGGCTTCAGTACTTTTTGAGTCACTGACGAGGTAGGGGTAATGAGATAAGGAATTCTGACTCGTTTCTGGCACTCATGTTGCTTCTTCAGGGTCAGTGACTCAGCGACCCTAAAGCCAGACACAGCCAGGCAACTAGTATTTTCAGTAGGAGGCAACGACAGCCTTTATATTGATGTCCAGACAGGTGTACCGTTGCAGAAGGGTAAAAAGGAGTTAAACTTTTCCTAGCCGCTTTTTCCAGAGAAGTATTCAAACACTAATTTGGAGATTATTAGTAATTATACAAAGTTTTGTCTTCTCCGCTTCCAATATAAACAAGGGAGAGAGGGGAATGTTTCAGATTTTGCTAATTAATTCCAGGCAGGCTGTTTACAAGCAGAGAACACTGCTAGGAAGGGTGGAATTAATGATGCTGGTATTGATGTTGGGTGATGATTTCATGCAGAGAGAGACAATGTGGCTCAGTGGAAGGTGTTTTCCTCATCAGAATCATTAAATATGACAGGAAACTGGGACTTCTAAAGAGTCCTGATTTCGGGGTCCCCAAAGGGGCATCTGTGCAGAATAGTACTGACTGTCACCAATGCTGGCCGTACATGCTGCAATTTTGGAAGTTTTCTGGCAGCCTTTAATTATTAAAGCATGCATATGATTTAAAACCCATTTGAAGCCTTTCACCTTTTTATCTGTTTATTCCTCCGCATATCAGGGGTGTAGATAAGGGGGGGGGGGGGGCTAGGGAGTGTAAAACCCCACACAGTCTGCAACGTGTTAGAATCTGACTCTACTTTTACTGCAGCTAAATCAGCACAACTTGGTCAAGGACTTAACCTGCCTCTGCTATACATAGATAACTTCTGGGTGTTGATTACCGTTCGCCCTTTAACCATTTTGCTGAAAGGGCTGTGTATTCACTTTTTTCACACATGTAAATATAATGTAAACCCCCTAAAAACATTGTATGTTTTTCTGAGCGCAGAGACCCAAATGCACATGTGTTAAACACAAGGCCCACGGGCCCAATCCAGCCGCCAGACCATTCCATGTGGCCCTCACATCTTTGCTGCAGCTGTGGCACTGCCTGGTCTTCGCCCCCACCTTGTCTCAGCAGTTGGCAGCAGAGAGGAGGACAGAACTCTTTCTCCACATCCTGCGTTTCTTTGTGCAACTGTGCTGCTCCCCGTCTCAGCAGTCAGTAATAGAGAGGAGGACAGAACTCCTTCTACAGATCCTGCGTTTCTTAGTGCAACTGTGCTTCTCCCCGCATCAGCAGTCAGCAGTAGAGAGGAGGACAGAACTCCTCCTGCAGATCTGCCTCTGCTTGGACAGATAACCTCTGGGTGCTGGTTACCATTCGCCCTTTAACCATTTTACTGCCAGAGCTGTTTTTGCATTTTTTGCACACATTTAAAAAAATAATTTTAGGCCTGAAGATTATGTAAACCCCCAAAAACATTATATGTTTTTCTGAAAGCGGAGACCCTAGAGCACATGTATAAAATACAAGGCCCATGGGCCGAATCCAGCCACAAGACCATTCCATGTGGCCCCATATGTCTCCTGCAGCTGTGGCACCCCCTTGTCTTCGCCGCTACCTTGTCTTTATAGTTGGCAGCAGAGAGGAGGACAGAACTCCTTCTCCAGGTCCTGCTTTTCTTAGTACAACTATGCTTCTCCCTGTCTCAGCGGTCAGTAGTAGAGAGGACAGAACTCCTCCTTAAGATCCTGTGCCTCTCTGTGCAACCGCTGCACCCCCTCATCCCTGCCTCCTCTGTTTTCAAACTTCTGATTATGGGGTGGGGGGGCCTCTTGATATCTGATATAAGGGGGGGGGGCAGTTGAAAAGGAGGGTCACACACCACTGGTATCATCCACAAGAAACCTTAGACTGCTTAGACAGAACACCATAGCAGAAGTTTCTTCAGGATGATACCAGTGGTGTGCAGCCAGGGCACAGTGGGACCCCCCTTTCCTCTGGGCCCGTGTGCACTGCACACCCTGCACACGTGGATGATTCACCACTGGATCCGGGGCACGCAGTGAGTGGGTAGGTGTGCATATTACCAGAGATGTTGCCGTTACCAGAGTCCGTCCACACAGCCTTCTGCGGAGACTGGAGCACCTGTAGATAAAAAAGGGTATGGGACCACTGAGAGCTACAAAATGCCTGAAGACACCAATGCTGGATTTCTGCCAGAGCGGACTTTATCCTGTGTAGGTATGCTGGGGCAGCCAAAAGCTTGAGTTAGTGATGAGGTATTCTAGGAAAATACTTATGTTATCTGGAATGACCAAGTTTTTCAGTAATGCTTTTGAAACTCTGTCCTTGCCTGGTCCGAAGTTACTCAAGGGGTATAATGCAAGTAGCAGTTAAACACATTGGGGAATGAAGAGTTATTACAGCGTGAAAATACAAGTGGTTACCAAGGGTAACAAAGGTTTCACATGCAGTCCTAAGTTTGTACATGTGATAGGTGGGAATAGTCTCTTGCAGGAGGAGCTGTTGTCAGCACTCTCTCCGTGAGCGAATCATCTCCCATAGCAACAGGAGCAGATCAGCACCGCAGAGGTCCCCAACCTGTGCACAGGTATGGAAGAGGAAGAGTTAAGTGAAGTGCGCACATGGAGTCCGCGCTAGGTTACATAGTTACATAGTTGGTGAGGCTGAAAAAAGACACCAGTCCATCCAGTTCAACCCATGATGTGTGTGTATGTGTTTATGTCAATGGTACCTGGTACATCCCTGTATGCTGTGGTTGTTAAGGTGCCCATCTGATCATTTTTATAAACTATCGGTGCTCCCTGCTGATACCACTGTTTGTGAAAGAGAATTCCACATGCTTACCCAGTGGCGTCTGCTGCTCAATATCTATGGGGGGGAGCAAACCAACGTCACTACGCCCCCCCCACGCGGGAGAAGAACAGGAAGATGGCGATTCCCCCCCGCAGGAGATGGACGGAAGGCGGCGACCCCCCCGCAGGAGACGGACGAGAAGGCAGTGACAACCTCCCCCCACAGGAGACGGATGAGAAGGCAGCGATTCCCCCCTCCCCCCGCAGGCGACAGACGGGAAGGCGGCAATCCCCCCCTCCCACACACACGAGAAGGACTGTAAGGCCTTACCTTAGGAGGCAGATCGGGGGGATCCGGGGTTGGGCTGCTGCTCCTCGCTCCAGGGCCGTTGCTTCTCCTCCCGGCCAAACAGGAAGTGGGTCCTGAGACCCGATTGGCCGGGAGTCCTAAGACTCCTGGCCAATCGGGTCTCAGGACCCGCTTCTTGATTGGCCGAAAGGAGAATCAGGAAGACAATAGCGAATATTAATTCACTATTGTCACACAACTGGGTGGGCTCAGGATGCAGTGCTCTGCACCCCACCCATTTTTAAAGCCAATAAGAGCCTCTGGCTCTAATCATGTGCTTAAAAAAAAAACAAAAAACATTGAAATCCATGCTTCTGGCGCCCTACATGTAGATTAGAGGCCAGGCGCATGGATTAGGGGGGCCGCCACTGTCCTTACCGCTCTGACAGTAAAGAACCATCTACGTTTACTAGAGTTTACTAGGGTTCAGTCATCTGTAAAGGTACCCCATGTGGAGGGCAGTGACCCTATCCATGGTGCCTAGCATAGCCCAGAAGAGCCGGCCCTAATCCGTTACATACAGAAAGCTTTATTTAACTGCAAAGCACACACAAGTATATGAGCGGCCATACATCATAATCAGACTGTATTCACTACCTGGCTCGGTCTGCGCTTCTAAAATATATCAGTCAAAACAAGCTGAATAATTGATCGGCAATGGTCCTGTCTGCCGTCATGAGGCGGAAAATATTGATTATCGGACATAATCTCTCTCGTTACATGAAACATGAATTGACAGCCGCTGATTTTATTTTTTTGGACTATTGATGAATCCCCTCCCCCACCTTTTAATACGATTTCCCACTGAGCAATTGTGAAGAACGCTAAAATTATTGCTTTGGCAGCCCCATTGATATGTAGGAAGAATGGCAAAGCTGGATTCCAGATATGGTTTTTATTGCATTATTTTTTTTTTTAATGTATAATACCAAAAAAAAAAAAAACAAGGCCAAATCATTATTCTTAACAGCCAGGTCTAGTTTTCCCATAATGTTCACAGATACTCGAAAAGATATTCATAGATAATCAGAAATGTTCCAAAATTTTCAGGAATATTCAGAGGTATTCAAAAATATCCAGAAATAGTCCAAAAATATTCAGAAATACTGCAAATCAGGTAGTATATAACTATTTTACAGGTCCCTCCCCCTCAAACTAAAAATAAATAAATAAAATAATAAATAAATATAAATAAAAAGGGGGGACCCACTTTACTGCATTGTTATATCGGTCCAGCTTAGGTCCATGTACTGTAAGTATACAAATTTTATACCTGAGGGACTGCTCTGGAAGTGGAGAATCTCTGTTGTAGTTGGCACTATCACAGTGATTGCAGCGACCTTACGCATTCTGTGCCACTATTCACAGAATACCTTTTATCTGTTTCAAAGAATAAAAGGCATTCTCTGATTGGACAAGATGTAGCGGCGGGGTGGTGATGTCACAATATCATATTCTTACAGTCCTGCTCACCATTATTGGCACCCCTTCATGTTTTGCATAACTGAGTGAATGTCTTCAGAAATAAATGGAAATGTACCAAATTTATATCAGCAGGATCTTTTATAAAGACTTCTGTAAGTGAGTCAATACGTTTTGTACTTCCCCACGGTTATTACCACTCGTCCTGACATTCTTATACTATAACACTGTAGTGGTGGGGCGGCGATGTAGAACAGGTTAGTCTCTTACGGAAAATAAGAAACTTTGTCTATTTTCCATAAGACACTTATCACCGTGTCTTACGCATTCCAGCGACGTTAGTGACACTATCACGGTTGATGTTGTCTCTAAGAGGTGAAGGTCTCGTCAGGGAGTCCATATTTTAAACATATGAATGTCATGTACCTGGATTCGACCTGGCTATATTGTTACGTCATTTCACCCAGGGGGGAAAAATAAATATAAATAAATAATAA
>BLSH010135249.1:583664-609613 GCA_018402905.1 Glandirana rugosa
AATTCATTGTCTTAACGTGACCTAAGGATACACGTAAGAGTAAATGTATTCGCAACTGGCTATTATTACTAGTGTGGGGGCAATGTTACTGGCTATTATCACTAGTGTGGGGGCAATGTTAAACTACTGGCTATTATTATTAGTGTGGGGGCAATGTTGCACTGGAACAGTGATGGTGATGACGAGTGGGGGGCAATGGTGGACATTACGTGATGAGTGGGGGCAATGGTGGACATTACATGATGAGTGGGGGCAATGGTGGACATTACGTGATGAAAATATTTTACTACAGTATTTGGTTCAGAATTTTTTTTTCTAGATTTTCCTCCTTTAAAATTGGGTGCGTCTTATATTCCGGAGCGTCTTATACGGCGAAAAATACGGTAAGTACCTGAAATAAATAAATGTTGGCAGGAGCTGAAAATCATATATAGAAGAGGTATTTCTACCTCTTCTATATATGAAAGCTGAGCTGTCACTAAAGCCCTTAGATTCCACACCCCCCACGCTTATGTAAATGAGAATGCACATAGGAATCCTGTGCAATTCTGTTACTTAAAGCCCAACACCGGGAGTTACAAAAACACTATCCATGCACAGCAGGCCCCTCATTAAAGTGTAACTAAAGCAGTGTTGCCAACCTCCCGCAATGTTTTTTACTGGCAAAACATGGAACATTTACTGATGGAGCACATTTTTTACTGGCAACCTGAAAAATAACAGAACTCCTATAAAAACTAAGACAATTGATATTTAAACACAACATGGAAACACTGACAATACCCATATCAAGTAATTTGCTGGGTTTACACTTAAAAAGTCAGCACAGCATGACAAATTATCAGACTCTGATATTTATAGACAGTTGTAAAAATCACAGATTGGCAACCCTGAACTAAAGGCAAAACTTTTTTTAAACTCCGCGAGACGAGGAATAAGGTGTATTACTTACCTAACTCCTCTGTCCCGTAAATTCCCCATATATGTGTGTTGGTCTCCCGCAGCCTCTTCTTTGAGGCGCTCTGGGCCACAGTTGCATAATGACATCATCAAGTACAATGCACAGCCTTTTGCCCTGCATTGTACAGGAGGGCAGCGCGGGGCCACCAACAAGCTGGAGTGGACGAGAGAGCCAACCAGAGCCTTCTGGAAGAAGTAGTAAGGTAAGTATTACATCTTGTTCCTCATCCCCAGAGCTAGCTAGCATTTAATCCTTGCTGTGGGGGGTGAGGACCCCACTGCAAGGGTAGTTTTATTGTAATTCTTGGAGTTGAGATTTAAAGTGGAATTCCAGGCTGTTTCTAACTATTTTTTTTACACTGTTCATTTATTTTTTTACATACTGTCACCAGAGTAGTGCAGTGACACTGAACTACCCTGTGAAGGTGATCTGAATTTTTTTTTTTTACACTGTGATTGCTTGTTGCAGTGATGACCACTGTAAAAGCAATTGTTTTAACTGCCGTGAATGGCTTTTATTCATGACTCATTGTTTACTATTGTGATTGCTGTGATTGGCTACAGGGCTGCTGTGATTGGCTCTGTACCATGTGAGCACTGTGCCCAATCACAGAGATCGCAACAGTAAGCAATGCTGTCTTGAATGAAATCTATTCATGACAGTTGTTTACTTGTTAGAATGTGATTGTGATTGGTCACAGAGATCACATGGTACCTGGGCCTGTCACAGTGGTCCAAAGTGGTCCAAATCATTTGGTGGAGGGGGGATTATGGTGTCGGGTTGTTTTTCAGAGGTTGGGCTTGGCCCCTTAGTTCCAGTGAAGGGAACTCCCAACTTTGTGGGAACAGTTTGGGGATGGCCCCTTCCTGTTCCAACATGACTGCGCACCAGGGTATAAAGCAAGGTCCATAAAGACATGGATGAGCGAGTTTGGGGTGGAGGAACTTGACTGACCTGATCTCAACCCGATAGAACACCTTTGGGATGAATTAGAGCAGAGACTGTGAGCCAGGCCTTCTCATCCAACATCAGTGCTGACCTCACAAATGTGCTTCTGGAAGAAAGGTCAAATATTCCCATAGACACTCCTAAACCTTGTGGACAGCTTTCCCAGAAGAGTTGAAGCTGTTATAGCTGCAAAGGGTGGGACAACTGAACATTGAACCCTACGGACTAAGACTGGGATGCCATTAAATTTCATGTGCGTGTAAAGGCAGGTGTCCCAATACTTTTGGTAATATAGTGCATACATATATATTTATACACTGGCCCAGTGGGAAGCTGATAAACCTGCTCCCACCCCACTTCTAAATTATATTCTAACTACCCTGTAAAAGAAAGGTACCTATTCTGAGGATAGTCGGTCTGGTCACATGATCTCCACATCGGCGGGCTTCAGTGTAGAGGAGAGATTGCCGACAAAGACTGCAGAACCCGGGCAGTGATGTCACCCATAGACTTACTATTGGCCATCCATTGTTGATTGTCCCTCTGCTACCCTGAAGCTGCTGCTGGGAGTCGATCATGTGACCGCCCCGGCCCCCCCTGAGAATAGGTAAGTCTAAATATCTTCCTTTCACAGGGTGGTTAGAATAGAATTTAGAAGGGGGTGGGAGCAGGTTTAACCACTTCAGCCCCGGAAGGATTTCCAGCTTTAGGACCGGAGCCCTTTTTGCGATTCGGCGCTGCGTCGCTTTAAATGACAATTGCGCGGTCGTGCGACGTTGTACACAAACTAAATTTGTGTCCTTTTTTTTCCCACAAACAGAGCTTTCTTTTGGTGGTATTTGATCACCTCTGCGTAATTTCTGATCGCCGCTATAAACAAAAGAAGAGCGACAATTTTGCAAAAAAAACCCAAATTTCTTACTTTTTGCTAAAATACAAATACAAAAAAAATATATAAAAAAAATGTATTTACGGATGATGAGAATTCATTTCTGGGGTTTTTTATTTTTTTTTAATTTTTTACTAGTAATGGCGGCAATCTGCGATTTTTAGCGGTACTGCGATATTTCAGCGGACATGTCGGAACATTTTGACACTTTTCTGGGACCATTGGCATTTATACAGCGATCAGTGCTATAAAAATACACAGATTACTGTGTAAATGCCATTGGCAGTGAAGGGGTTAACCTGCAGGGGTCGCTCTAAGGGTTAACTGTGTTCCCTGGGCGTGTTCTAACTGTGGGGGGACTGCCTTAGCTGGGGAAGGGAAGCGATCACAGCCCTTCCCCCCTCACAGAACGGAGGTCCGTGTTTACTTACACGGACCTCCGTTCTTTCACTCCGGGGGGGGGGGCATCGCGGATGGCCGGCGGAGATCGACTCCGCCGCACCCGCTCCCTGGCCCTCCCCGGACACAGTGAGTGCGCGGGCGCGCCTCCGGCGGCGCGCTCACTAGGCTCGATCTTGCGGATCGCCATCATATGACAGAGCCACTTTGTCGCCGTCATTTGCCGATCAGCCGTCGGCAAGTGGTTAAGCATAGTTGGGAATTGCCTGGACTTTTACTTTAAGATCAGATTGTAACATATGTGTTCAGATTTAGCTAAACGATCCACCAGAATTTGCCCATTCCTCAGGGATACGTGCAATCACACGTTCACCACCATGACCTCCTTACTGTAATTAAGGCTGACTGATCCTTCCTTCCGTTACGTATCGCGGTAATGTATTGCTTTGCCCTCAGGGCAATCATCAGGGTTAATCTCGATTTGACACAGCAGTGGGGGAGCATAAATAATTCCATAAGAGGATGCCGGAGCTCAGGCGCAGCGCCCACCGTAATTGAACGACCTCCTCCTCTGTCTACACCTTATAGAAAAATTACCATGCAAATATTGGATTTACAGTGTAACTATGCAAATTGGACCTCGTCTCCGAGGTGCCTCCTTGTTGAAATAATTTTACATAAATACATAAAATTGAAAGGATCATTCATTGTGAAAGGCAGCAAGGCAGAATAACTAGGGATGGATGGCAGTACAAGACCGGTAACGAGTAGGTGTGCCAACTGCGCGAAACTGGGCAAAGGTATGACACAAACTGCTATGTGCAAAACGGTCACTAATAATATTAGAGTGTATGGAAAGCCGTACAATGAACTTCTGTTATTTACTCCCTTTTGGTCTGATAAATAATACCTATGAATGCATTTTGCTATATCTGTTAGATTAGTGCACACAGTACCTGTCGATCCTGCCAGAACTACTGTAAGCTGATCAGAACCTGATCAAGTGAATCTGATCCCCTAAGCATAGCCCAACAATAATGCCCCACCCAGCCTCTTCATTGTTTATCTCACAAGACATTAGACCCTGGGTATGCACCATCTCAGATGGTGGTAGAGCTTACACACGATTGATGACTTCCTCCCCTCCCCCGGATGTCATACTCTCTCCTAGACTTTAAACCAAAGGGGTATTTTAGAATGTCCCTAAGAGGTTGGAGTTCAAACCCTGTGTAAGCTCCATACTGGATCGTAGCAGAGCTTACACAGAGTTGATTACATCCTTCACTTCAGGTGACTATGTTCTACTTGATATTGAAGTCTTGTTTTTTTGTTTAAAAAATAACAAACATGTTATACTTACCTGCTCTGTGCAGCGGTTTTGCACAGAGCAGCCCCGATCCTCCTCTCCTCGGGTTCCCCTTCAGTGCTCCTGGCCCCTCCCTCCTGCTGAGTGTCCTTGCAGCAAGCAGCTTGCTATGGGGGCACCCCGCCGAGCCACTGCTCTGTGTGTCCATTCAGACCTCACTCCCTCTCTCTCCACATTGGGTCACTGACTTTGATTGACAGCAGCAAGAGCCAATGGCTCCTGCTGCTGTGTTTCAGCCAATCAGGAGGGAGAGTCCCAGACAGCCGAGGCTCTTGTGCAACATCGCTGGATAGAGATGGGCTCAGGTAAGTATTAGGGGGGGGGCAAGGGGGGCTGCTGCACACTGAAGTTTTTTTTATCTTAATGCATAGAATGCATTAGGATAAAAAAAACCCTCTGCCTTTAGGGCCAGTTCACACCACATGCAGTCCAGTGTGTTTTTTCTGCATCAAAAATGCATGGAAAGTAGATTATATGTTTTTTTTAATGGCATTGTTCACACCAGTGCTTGCAGTTCCAGGGCGATCCAGTTGCAGAAAAAAAGTAGAACATGCTGCCTGCAGAAAAGCACCTGGAACGCATCCGGACTGCGTTTCTATGGTGTGAACTGGCCCTTAGAACCCCTTCAAATTAAATAAAATCACTGTGCAAATACCTCAAGCATTTGTAGAGCTGTCACAAATAATCCCAATAATTTGCTTAATACCTTTATTTTCTTATTGTTTGCAAGCTCCATCTAGTGGCCATAATGCAGTATTTTCCTGATTGAGGTTTTTCAAGTAAATAATACATTATGGACACTAGATGGAGCTGACGATTATAAATAATAAATATATTAGACGCATTGTGATGATTATTTGTGATGGCTGTGAAAATATTTGAGCAAACATATTTTCATCTTTTATGAGGTGCTATTCACCTATGAGCGTATTGTAGCTTGAAGCTCAACATACAAAATCCCATTGTTTTCAGCTGTGTTTGTTGACACCTGAACAAGCTTTATTTTTTTCTATTATTTTATTTCATCAAGCTTTTTGGCCCTCCATAGCCTTCAATGGGAGCGCCTGAAAAATGGGTAAGCATGTGCAAAAAAAAAAGCACATGAAAAATACTCTTACGCATGTTTTTTATGCTTTCAATGGACAAAAATGTAGAAAAAAAACACTCAAACCTCAGATGCTCGCAACAATGGGCAAAAACACAAAAAAAAACCTGCTAAATGACCAAACATGCTCAGCTTAACTTTGTGAATATAGCCAGATAAAAGTTTAAAAATGTATATTTCTTCATCAGTTTTCTTCCAGCCCAGCCCCTAGGCCAGACCCCACAACTATATGAAACAAAAACTTTTTTTTTCATTTTATTTATTTGACTGATTGGGCATAAATCAAAATGAAGCAACAGACTTCAACCTTTTATTTAGACATCATAATTAACAAGAATTAACTTTACTGTATATTTGTTTTCATTCAGAGCTAACATTTCTCACTTTGGTGTTAACAAAATTGAAAAAATTGCCAAAAATTGTATTATTCAACGAATTTCATTTTGAACTAGCATTTTACCTAATATTTACAGGTATTTGCATTTTAAAAAGTTTTCTTGCATGATAACTAGGGGAAAAGCCTGTAGTGCTCCAAGAACAAACTTATTTTGCTGAAAGTGTAATTCCACTTTTGTGTGTGGGGGGGATAGCAAATAAAAGAAAATAATATTGTGTATAAAATTGCAACACATATTGCAGTTGAAAATGTTATAAAAAATGACCCTTTTCCTTTTCAATCTGCAGTGCTGTAATTTTCTATAAAATGCAATATGGTAACCTGGAGGTGTTCTGTACACAGATGGTCTACGGAATGCTCCCCAGAAAGGTAATTTCCTACTTGTGTGATTGGCTTACTGATTTTTCCAGAAGTCTGAACTAAGATTTAAGTCAGATTTTGAGCATCCACTGCAACAAAAATGTCATTTTTAGTGAGATACTCCCAAAGGGAAATTACGTCTAAAGGGAACCCACCCTGCCACTTTCCTCATTAGAGCCCTGCAGGTGCAGCAACTGATTGATAATGATAAAGTGACTCCTGTTAGATTCACTCTGCACATGGACAAAGACAAACAGCTATTTCTTCAAAACAACAAAAGGTAGGAATCTGCAACAGCATTGTGACAACACCGTGTTTTTCAGATGTACAGTACAGTGAGTAAGAGTTGCCACCCTAGGAAGGACATGTGCCACTGGCAGGATTTACCTTTCAGGTGAAAATAAAGGGGAAAAAGCCTAAATAAAAAGTAAACTAATGCATCTAGAGACCCTAGCTTGCATTTTTATTTATAGTTTTAGGGTAGGGAAGTTGCTGCCTGTGTCCATCTGGGAAGATATCCCATCACTCCATGTCCCAGAGGTGCAGCAGTGGGAGTGAAAGGAAGTCTCCCTAATGAGAGGTTAGAGTGACAACTTAGGGAACCGTCACTGGAACAGGTGTCCCTGTTGTCCCTACT
This sequence comes from Glandirana rugosa, assembly GCA_018402905.1. Classification (NCBI taxonomy): domain Eukaryota; kingdom Metazoa; phylum Chordata; class Amphibia; order Anura; family Ranidae; genus Glandirana; species Glandirana rugosa. Next base: position 590,727 of record BLSH010135249.1, read on the forward strand.
GGAGGACTTTCCAACGTTTCTTGTTCTTGTGACAGAGAGAGAGGCTAAATCTTCCTAGTGGGCACAAAGAAAACAATAAAAACTTGAGAAAGACTCTAACCCTTCCATACTTTATCAAAACTTTTAAGAAATGCCTCTAGATACACTTTAATAAGTTTCTATTCAGGACAAAATGACAGGTTCTCTTGAAAGAGCAGCCATCTAGTCATTGATATACTCTGTACACCTTTCCTGCACTCCCTTGCCGGTTTATTGTTCTATCAGAAAAAGAAAACAAATGTGACCAGTTTCGGGGCCATGCAGGACCCCTTCATCAGGCATGGCTCCAAAATGTTGCAATCTGCTGTAACGATGTGATCACTGATTAAAGCTCTGGACCCACTCTGGAGATCCTTAGTGTGCTGGCGACATTTGTTTTCTTTGAGTTGACACGGTTTCAGCCGTTGGTTACTACAACACCCGTTTATATGCAGAGCCATTTCTACAGGAACGTATGCATTGGGGTTAGTGCCTTGGAAGTATTGTTCTATCAGAGCACTCAGGAAATACCTGGGGTCTGCTGAGATTGACCACTAAATGCCGAACAATGTCATGTAAGTCAGGAGAGGAAGTTATTAAGGTAAGCCATAGATTATTCAAATTTCTTTCCTGCAACCACAGGTTTTAGTAAAGAAAATTGCTTGATTTACCCTTCAGCACAGTTAGTGTTGATGGGGGAATGCCTCCTGTAATGTTATTGTGTTCTCCCAGCAGGAGGAACATGGGGAGCCGTCCCAGCTGGGAGAACACAATGATTATTGCTCGCGGCTATAGCCACTGGCAATAATTGCATGCTAAAAATCCAATATGCTGGTTGTACCCAAGTCGATCAATGGATCGACTTGGGTACAATCAGCCTGCCTATACATGGAACGAATCTCGGCTGGTCCCTGCTGAACCAGAGAAGATTTGATCCATCTTTGGCTGGCTTAATCCTCTGTAAGCCCCAGCATTATCTAATATAGAGCTTACACAGGGTCAGAACTTCTGGCTCCAACAGAGAAACAGAGTGGCAAGGTAGAGAAGGTAAAGATCAGTGGATGGTTGGTTATTCCTCATAGTTATCATTCTGCTCTGAATGGTCGAAAAGAGTCTCTTTAGTATTAAAAAAAATGGCTACATAATAACACTGGAAGATGCAAATCTGAACCAAGAAAAAGGAGCATCAACTGGCTGGCTATGCAGTGTGGCAAAGTTACAGGGATAGATAGGTTAGTTTTAGATTACGGATGCAAGTAGATTTAGAGATTTTAGTTTTAGGCTGAACTTCCACTTTAAGCAAATCACAAGACGTGATTTGTTGCACCAGCTTTTTGCCAAATCTAGCCCCATAATTCATGTTCTCTATGCCAAATTTTCACTGGAGCAAAATTGACTCTTAAAGAGGTTGACTGAACACTTTACCAGCTCACTTCCTCAACTCGAGAGAAGACCCCCCTTCTGCGTCACAAATGAGCGTATTGGACAAGCAGATTGCAGAAGATGAACAAGTTAGAACAAACTTGTTAAAGTGCTTAGCGTGAAAACCCAGCCACAGGGTTTAATTCCTCTAAAGTTGATTATATACCTTACATTCTGATTGTAAAAGATTTTCGTACAATTTCCTAGATTTTCCAAAACAATGTAAAGGATCTAACTAAACAATTCATTTCATTAGGGGTGAGGTAGGTCCTTGCATAACAGAGTTGTTGGCCAAGCTAAAGAAGACTGTACAGTCAGGTTGTCAGGTAATGTATATAGTCAGCTTTCCATGGTGAAAATTATTTAGACAGTGCTATCATCACAAAGAATTGTACATCCCTATAACTTCATCAAACTTAAAATGCCTATGTGCAATATAACATCAAAGAAGTGCAAGTGCAAAGTCTCTTGGGAAAGTGTCCAGTGCTATAAACCTAAAAAATAAATAATAAATGAATTCAAAACATTTAATGTCCTAATTTATTTTCTTGAGCTCAATAAAATGTCCCGTGCAGAAAAATTAAATTAATCATTATTCATATAGTGTCAGCCATCTGTTTTTCATGCTCCTTTGCTCCACCTCCAAGTGTGTGTTGCACCACCAAATATGCCAAATCACTCACCGCCAAAACACCAAACATATTCAGACTGCAAGTACAGACTCAGTGTGATGCCACGTCCAATGCCCTGTCCCATGCATTTCTTCAGCCAACGTCCTCCAGGGGCAGAAAGGATACACATGACTTGTAAACTTTTTTATATACATATCTCAAATCAAACACTTATAAGACAAACCAAGCTAAAACATATACGTAGAGTGGCATCCTAGTATCTTATAGCCTGGTAGGTTTTTGGGTAACAGTGAGGCCTTTTTTGGGGGGGATATGTCACCAAACTAGGGTTGCCACTTTTTTCTGAAAAAACGCCAGCCTTTTTATCACATTCAAATTAATAATATTGGCAACAAGCCCCATATTTACTGACGAGGTCAGTAAAATTCCAGTCAGGTGGTTACCCTACACCTAACTTTTTGTGTCTGTTGGAAACGGTTTTCCCTTTTAAGGCATAGGCCCTGATGACCCCTAATCCCACCATCATCTCCACAACTTCCAAATTTGCCTTTAGTTGTATGGCAACTGGGATGCTCTCCATCACACTTCAACTTAAGGGCCTATAGCCTACAGCCTCCAGCCGCCAAACATCCTTGAATATATACAATCAAGTTGTCACATAACCCTTTACAAAGCACTGTTGGAAGGAGGGGCATTATGTGTAGTAGACAGAAGCCTATGGAGGCACCCTGAACTTTGTGGCTTCTTTTCTTGCCTTTTCTTCTGCCCAAACATTCATGGAGCATTATTTTTCTCCTGAAGTCTTAAAATAAAATTTAGATATTTCTTGTGTGACATGATTGCATAATGTGTTTTCCCTGGAGTCCCACATCCAACCTAAAGTGTTTTCTGAGCTCCAGCATGAAATGTGTTAAGAGACGCAAAGAAAATAAAATTATTATGATGGCTGTTCATTTTTCTCCTCAGACACCACCTCAGTTCACTCTCGGTTCAGACTGCATTGATCCATTTTTAAAATACCATTAACTCCCCCGGTGATGATGAGTGAGAGGTTTAGGACACCAAGAGAGCTGACATTATAATAACCTAGAAAAATCTCTCTGGTTTATACGGAATAAAATAACCCTTCACATTTGTATTGCATGATCGTGAGAGCTGGAAGGAAGGAAGAAAGGAAAGAGTGTAAGGTAAAGGACCATGATGAAGAGTGATAGGTTTGAGACATGAAGAGAACAGTCTCAAAAAACTCTCCGTATTGTACTGATGTAGCATCCTCCTAGGTAGGTGTTAGGATAGTTAGATAGCTGTTAGATTGTGTTTTTGATGTTTGGCAGCGTGGCTGCAATTATTTGGTAGACAAAAGCATATTCTGATCACTGTACCCAGTGAAGCTGTAATCTGCTAGTTAGGTCTGCTCATTGTGTTCAGCTGCTGCCAGTCTCGTCTATAGTCTCCTTTGTATCCAGGAGACTTGAGACGTTTCTGGAAAGTAGGTGTGAAGCTATGCAGATGGCAGCTTAAATATTGGTACAGCCCCAGCCTATCTCAGAGAGATAGGCTTTCATGGCGGGCTGGGAGACTGTATTTATACAGTGAGCACACTGAGCTCTGGGTCTTGTCCCAGAATGGAGCAGTCCAGCCTGAGGGGGCCACAATGCCCTCTCAGGCAAACGCTGCCATGTCCAAGCTTTAGGTGGGCGGCCTGAGGGAGGAAAGCAGAGACCTTGGTGCTTACTTGAAGCTAACTAAGGCGAGCTGTCCACCGCAGATCTTTCTGGTATCACTGGAGGGCACCTCTTAGAGGCTTGGAAGGAGGCATCCATCTGCCCTTGGGCCTTGTGAGTACAGACATTGGGAAGATCTTGGGGACCTTATGCTCAAGCTACCCCTCTGGTGCCTAGTCTAGTCAGCTGGGGTCTATTAAAGGGGACACCAGCTAGTGCCCTTAAGAGATCTGTCCAGATATTTTCCACTAAAGAGAAGGGACTTTACTAGTTCTACTACTACTTAAAGCAAAAAGGAAGATTAAGCCTTCGGTGTACATAGTTCTTATCTTGGAGTATACAACATTCCTTGTCCCTATCCAAGTTCTCCAAAATTAAAAACAACATCCACTAGAATGTTTTTTGGAGAAGGAGTAAATTAGCCTTTTGTGTGCCTGGCTGTGGGGCTAAAGTTGGGAAGACCTGGACAAGTAACTCCTGCAGCTCCTACATGAGTAGCACTACACTGGGTAATGTAACTCATCAAATTGTTTTCACATAATACTTAAAGATGGAGAAAGTTAGGATAAACAGAAGAAAAAAAGAAAGGGAGGAGAGATGGCAAGAAGAAGGGAAAGAAAGAAGTATAGCACTTTCTTACCCCTAAGCAGATGATAAGGTCCCTGAGGTGCCTAAATGATCAAGCATCTCAACCCTCAGGGTGGAATCCTTGGCTTGTTGTGAGGTAAAAGAAAATTGGATACCAGTCACTTTAGAAAGTAATAGGAGTTTATTTAGACAATAAACTCAGCAGAGAGGGTTCGGGCATAGAATACCCCAAAATGGCAACAAAAATATCTCAGGCCCTCTAGTAACAGTCAATACAGGTTTTGGACCTTTTAGCCGAGACCATTATATCTGTAATTGTGGGCCATTAAGAGCAATCGGGTTGTACAAGACCTACTAAAATGAGCAGTGAGAACTGCTTGCAATGTCCACCAGACCTTTTAGCCAGCTCTCCAGGACAAAAGCCTCTTCCTAAGATGGTACCAACAGGTGGCCATCTTCCAACTCTACTCCTTCTGGATGTACTCTCCAGCAAGGCAGCATAAATTCCCTCAGTCTAAGCTCAGAACCCTATTTAGGCAAAGACGGTCCCCAGGCAATAGACCTGGACGGCACTGACTTCCAGCACAACCTCCTCTCTAGGCAAAGCCTTCTAGAAGGTCTTCCCAAATATTTCCCTAGCATGCATAATTTTCAATAAAAATTTCAGGGAGAAAATAAATAACTCATGAGCTTGTTTCTCATTGTTCTTTCTAGAACAAGCCCTGGCAACAGGCAGAAACAAACATTATCCTGAACGTACAGAAAGACCCACAGACACAACAATAACTGGAGCTCAGTCTGACTAACTTGGTCCCTACAGAAGACCCTTTCCAGGCAATAGACCTGGAAGGCACAGACTTTCAGCACTAGCCCCTCTTAGGCAAAGCCTGGGAGGGCAAGTAGCCTGGGAGGGAAGACCATTCTATCAATTTCAATAAAAATCTTAGTAATTGGCCAGATAAATAACTTTATAACTTATAAGCTTGTTTTTCCTTGTTCTGTCTACTTGAGAACATTCCCTTGCAACACGCAGAAGAAGCAAACAATATCCTGAACTTACAGTGAAACCCACAAACACATAAAAAATAATTGGAGTTCAGGCTGACTAGCTGGGTCTCTACAGATGAAAGGAAGAAGGAAAGCAAGGAAGGATAGAAGGAAGAAGGGAGAGAAGGAAAGAAGAAAGGAGGTTAGTGACATGGCAGGTCAGGTGCACTTTACTGAAATAGCAAAAAAAAAGTACCCAAAAAGGGAAATATTTGTCTCTTATGCTCACGGGTTACATAAGACATTTATTTGAAGTATTTTAAAGGTGTATAGGTAAAATGGGAAATCAATAAAGAGGAAGTTCTGAACTAACATCACTTCATTCTCTGCACAGAACTCACTGACAGCATCGGATATGGATGTTTGCGTCCGATATTGTCCTGCTAAGTGCAGTCTTCCAGCCACAGGCCCGTATATTATTCCATTACGTCCATAACCAGACCCAGTCTAAGTGGTCATTTGTCATCGTACTCCAGCTACAGGCCTTATCTAGTTGATGGGGGCTCATGCAAGTGCCTTATCGCCGAGCCCTGCCGTAGCGTTCCAGGAAAACAAAAGCGTTACAAGCAGTCAGGATGTATCTTGTGGACATGAGATCAGGAAAAGGTCAGGAAGATTCCTGAATTATAAATACGATTAGGACATATAGACTGGGACTGGCGGCATGTGTTTGCCCATCGAGCACAAGACTTTCACCTGATATTTAGTGACTAAACCATTGGTTTGTGGATCAAAGAGGAGTTCAACTTTTTCTTGAAAGTTTCTCTAGCTTGAAGGTGACACTATACATTTGAGAAACAACATATACTGGTCATAGTTTAAGAATGTATTTATTAAGAATCTGCAAAATTAGGAGTTTTTCCAAAACTTCATAAAACATTTAGAGATTTCTGCATGCACTGGTGTAAGTGGTTTCTGGTGGTATTTAAACCTTGCAAAGGGTTTAAAATTTGTCTTTTAAGCAGACCCCCCACATCCCTCAATGCAGCCCACCTGGATAAATACTTAAATTACATTACTTACATATGACTCCACCATTTTCATTATGCAGTCCTATGTGGAGCTGCACAGCCTTTGCATAGAAAACATCCAGGCTGGATCTTTTCTCTATTGGCGCTACTCATGGCAGCCTCCAGCAGTCCAGAGGAGTATGGCTAAAAGTATAATTGTATATTAAGCAAAAGCTCTTTTAAACTGTCCTGGACCCGTTCTTGTGTCAGAAAAGTGCCCTCATTAGCCTTATTATTTTTTCCCAGAAATAAAAAACAGACAGTGCACAAAAAGTTAAATAGAAAATATAAAAGAAAAAGTGCACAACAAAACAAAACAAACACATACAAAGACCACTGAATAAAATTGTCTATCCTAAATAAACCCCACAAAAAAGCTCATACTCTAAATCAGGGGTCTCCAAACTTGCTAACCAAAGGACCAGTATAGTGCCCTCCAGACTTTCCAGGGGCCACATTGTGGCCATAGTGAGTAGAAAATGCTTTGGCATTAATACGAGTAAAACAATTCTTCACCATTCGTATCAGTGGAAGGAATAGTGGCCAATCTTTGGTGAGGAAGGAATGGTGCCCCATCATTGGTTTCAGCAGGAGAAATTGTGTCTCATTTTTGGTGTCAGTAGGAGTAATAGTGCCCCATCATTGGTGTCTGTGGGAGGAATAGTACCAATTGTTGGTATCAGGGGAAGGAATAGTGCCCTATCATTGGTGGCAATGGAAGGAATGTGCCACATTAATGGTGTCAGTCTGAGGAATAGTGCCTTGTTTTGAGTAAGCAATAGTGCCTCAAGGGCCAGATAAAGGCAGGCAAAGGGTCGCATCTGGCCTCCAGGCCACAGTTTTGAGACCACTGCTCTAAATAAATAAAAAAGAGTAGCTTTTTTTCTCACACAAATTTCCCCTAAGCAGCTTAATGAGTGAATGAAGTTGAGGGTTACCAATTTGGTGGAATTTGGCCAAAGCAAAATCAGTAATTTTACAGAGAAAAAAAATTCACAATTACTCCGCTTATTCCTATTATTTACTGAAATGATTCAGCAGACATTTTTGAAAAGGAATACTGAGAAGGGATCTTTATTGTCATATGCAATTTTCCGCTGGCCCATAGTTGCCATGGAGGGTGCACAGTGCATGTATGACCATTCACTTGATCTCTAATAGCAGGGATGGGAAGGTGGTTGCACATGCATGGTGTGTTTTTTGTCTAGGCTGTGAGTGGTTGGGGCAAGGGAGGGTGCTGTGACAGAGGCAGCAAACCCTCCTGTCCCTTCCCTCTTTGTTCTGGTCCTGTTTGTCATGTACATATTTATGCATGGTAAGCAGGGCAAACGCCTGAGGTTAATGCTAATGCCCAGAATTTTGGCCCACCAAAAGGTGTAGCAATGCCTCTTGTACATTACAGGTCCTCCTACCTCTGCTCTGACTCAACTCCTATCTCGACTAAGATACCAACCCCAACAAGAGAGCTTTAGACAGTAGGGTGCTCGTTTTTGTACATTAACATTTTTGTCAGGTCACCAGACGCCAGGTGACAGGTGCAAACTGCTGGAGTTAGGGGCGCACCACTAAGATTGTGGACCCTTAGCTGACTGCTGTGAATGGAGCTCTGGGTGGTTCAGGAAAGCAGGTCCACTGGAGCATTACACAGGGAACTAGTGCATAGGTTTCCCCAGGGTACAGAGTCTAAGACCCCATACACACTATTAGATTTTCTGCAGATGTTTGTCTTCAGCTTTACTAAACCATGTAGTGCAAGGGCCTGCCTAATTGCATACAAACTGAAACGTTTAAGGCTTGACCTCATAATATATGGTTTTGGTAAATATGAAGACAAAAATCTGCAGAAAATCTAATAGTGTATATGGTTTTTAAGAGCCAGCAGGTTTTCACCAGAGCCTCTGATGGTGAGGATGGACTTCGTTGCAACTGACTCCAGGTTGCGGCCCCCAGGGTCTCCCAGCTCACGCTCACGGCTGGCTATTGGTAGATAGAGAGGAAGCAGCAGTGCAGGACAACAAGGGATAGCCAGTAGGATAGCCAAGGGTCAGGGCAACGAGCAGACAGGGACAGACGGGAGAGCATGCCAAGGTCGGGGTATCAAGCAGACAGGAATAGTCAACGAACAAGCCAAGGTCAGGGTATCAAGTAGACAGGTAATAGTCAAAGAACAAGCCAAGGTCAGTAAACAGAATCAAACAAAGAGCACATGGCAGGAACCACACACACAGGAAGCCTATCACACAGTATTGGTTGGCAGCGCTGGCTTGCAGTGTATGGTCTGATATAATGTTCCTAAATAAAGACTGGGATAGGGCTCTGCTGAGGGAAGATTACTTAGCACACAGATGAGAGGTGCATGGTCTCTAAGCTGGCCACAAGCAGAGAGGTAAGCAGACAGACAGAACAGAAAGTACCCCCCCCCCCAGCCTGGGCCCAGGCTTGGAGGGAAACCTCAAATGAAACCTCCTCACAAGGCGGGGCGCAAATACCTCAGATGCAGGGATCCAAGACCTCTCCTCAGGACCAAACCCTTTCCAATGCACAAGGTACTGAAGAATGCCTTTACAGAGCCAGGAATCCAGAATTAGACTAACCCCATACTCCTGGCTATCCTCAGAGACGAGAACCACAGTAGGGAGAAGACGAGAGTACCTATTGAGGACTAAAGGCTTCCGAAGGGAAACAGGAAAGGAGTTTGAAATCTTGAGGCTTTTGGGGATCTGGAGTTTAAAACAAACTGGAGTCAATTATAGTGTACGGCCAATGAATCTTGGGGCATTGAATGGTTGTTGGACCGTAGCCAAAGCTGGAATGTCTGGAGAACAGGTCACAGGAAGAGGGAGCTGAAGGTGTTTTCCATAAACTGTAAGAAAAGGTGTCTTCTGAGAACGGACATTGACATGATTGTTGTGAGAGAATTCCGCCCATGGGATTAGAGATGACCAATCATGATGATGAGCCGCAGCTACAGTTAGGAGAAAGACCACTAACTCCTGATTAACCCTCTCTGTCCATTGGATTCAGAGTGGTAAGAAGAAAAGAAATCCAGGACAATATTGAGGGATTTGCAAAAGGCTCTCCAAAAGCGATATGTAAATTGAACACCCCTGTCAGAAACAATATGGGAAGGAACCCCATGGAGGCGGAAGATTTATCAAACAAAAATGGGAACCAAAGCAGGAGCAAAAGGAAGAACCGGAAGACGAACAAAATAAGCCATCTTAGAGAACCGGTCAATTAACACCCAAATGATCGTATTATTCTCAGATGGTGGGAGATCGGTGATAAAATCCATGGCAATGTGAGACCAAGGCTCCTTAGGAATGGGCAAGGGCATGAGAAGACCAGCAGGAGCTTGTGTGGAGGACTTAGACTGGGCACAGACATGAGAAGCCTTAAAGTAGTCTTTGACATCCGGGCGGAGCTTAGGTCACCAGTAGTAGGCGACTGATGAGCAGGAAGGATCGGAGGAATCCAGCATGACCTGCCACCTTGGAATCATGCCCCCAATGAAGGATCTTTGCTCTTAGCTCAGTGGGGACGAAGGTCTTGCCAGGAGGAATTTTTGACTCCAGAGTGGTAGAATGGGCAAAAATGCATGAGTTTGGAATGATTGGCTCAGGTTCAGAGGTGGGCTCCTCATCCAGTGTGTGAAAAGATCTAGAGAGTGCATCAGCCCAACTGTTGCAGGAACCAGATTTGTATGTAGTCGTGAAATTAAAACGGGAAAGAAAATACTCCACATGGCCAGTCTGGGATTCAGTCGTTTGGCATTCTGTAAATTCTGGAGATTTTTGTGATCAGTGAAGATTGTTGTCGAGTGAGGGGAACCCTCCAAGAGATGACGCCACTCCTCTAACGCCAACTTAATTGCAAGAAGCTCCCGATCACCAATAGCGTAATTTTTCTCTGCCTGAGAACAGTTTTTGGAGAAAAACGCACATGGTTGACATTTTTTCTCAAAGGATTGAAGAAGCACAGCTCCCACTCCAGTCGAAGAAGCGTCCACTTCAATGTAAAATGGACCCCCAGGATTAGGTCTCCTCAAAAGAGGTCAAGAAACAAATGCTTGTTGCAAATCATGAAACACAGAGACAGCTTCAAGGGGCCACTCCTTGGCATTCGCACCCTTCTTGGTCAAGGCAATAATAGGCACAGCAATCGAAGAGTAATTCTTAATGAATTACCTAGAATAATTGGTGAACCCAAGAAATCGCTGTGTGGTCTTGAGGCTGGCAGGAAGAGGCCAGTTGGTAAAAGACTTTTTCGGGATCCATACGAAGACCCAAACTGGAGACAAATCCCAGAAGCAAGACCTCAGAACATTCAAAAGAACATTTTTCTCCAGCTTGGTATACAGATTATTTTCTCTAAGGCACTAAGGTACAACCAGGACCTGGTTTCTGTGGACAAGCAGATTTTCCAAAAAGATGAGAATGTCATCCAGATAAATGACAACAAATTGATAAAGCAGATCCCTGACGATTTTGTTGACAAAGTCTTGGATCACAGCTGGGACATTACACAGCCCAAAGGGCATAACAAAGTATTCATTATGCCCATCTCTAGTGTTAAACACGTTTTTCCATTCGTCACTTTCCCTTATCCGGATCAGATTGTATGCACTCCTGAGATCCAACTTGGTAAAGATGGAGGCACCTTTCAATCTGTCGAATAGCTCAGATATTAGGGGTAAGGGGTATCGGTTCTTGATTGTCACCGCGTTTAAACCTCAATAATCAATGCAGGGTCTTAAGTTACCATCTTTTTTGGCAACAAAAAAGAATCCTGCTCCCGCAGGCGATGAGGACTTCCTGATAAACCCTTTCTCTAGGTTTCAGCAACATACTCTGACATGGCATGTGTCTCTGGGATGGACAGGGGATAGGTACGGCCCCTGGGCAGAGTCGCTTCGGGAACAAGGTTAATGGCACAGTCAGAGGACCTGCAAGGAGGATGCACTTCAGCTGATTCCTTGCAGAACACATTCCGGAAATCGCTATATGCAGCGGGAAGGGCAGAAGAAACTGAGGTGGTGGCAACAGGAAGTCTCTCTTTTAGGGCAACCTTGAGTAGGCAGGATGAGAAACAGGAGGGACCCCAAGCCAGGATCTGCCCAGAAGTCCAGTCAACGTGTGGGGAATGGAGTTGTAACCAAGGAAGGCCCAATACGATGGGGATTGAGGCCTTAGGTAAGATAAGAAAGGATATCTACTCCTGGTGGAGTATTCCTACCAACATCTTAACAGGAAGGGTCTGGAAGCAGATAGGGCCCCCTAGAAGAACAGTGCCATCAATCACCGAGACAACCAATGGAGTGGTGAAAGGGTAAGTTTCATGAAAGATGCAGTTCTCAAGTCCATAAAGTTGCCAGCAGCTCCGGAATCCAGATATGCCAAGACCGGATGAGAAGAAGCACCAACATGAAGAAACACTGAAAGAAGGAGACGAGAAGGTGATGTTTCTGGGTCCAATACTCCACCTTCCAGATGTATTAGACCCGAGCGTTTCCCGGATGAAATGAGCAAGTGTCACGAAAATGACCTTTGCCCCCACAGTAGAGACACAGGTCCAGAGCTCTGTGCCTAGCACATTCCTCGGGAGATAGCCTGGTCCGGCCCAGCTGTATAGGCTCCTCAGCTGGCAGGGGTTCCTACACGGGTTGCAGAGAGGGGAGCTCAGGCTAACTAGGGACCAAGGGGTGCTGGTATCTTTTTTCTAGGGTCCTCTCCTGAAAGCGAATATCGAACTGGTTACACAGGGAGATCACATCGTCCAGATCAGTGGGGATGGTTCTTCCCGCTTATTCGTCCTTCACTCTGTCAGAGAGGCCCTGTAAAAAGGTTGCAACTAAGGCCTCATTGTTCCAGTTCAGCTCAGCAGTTAGAATCCGAAAATGAAGAGCATACTGTCCCACAGAAACAGACTCTTGGCGGAGGCGTAAAAGGGCGCTGACCGTTGAAGAGACATGACCTGGTTCCTCAAAGTTCCAAAAGAGTTTCAAGAAACTAGACAGACTACAAACCGCTGCGTCACTCTTCTCCCACAGAGGGGCAGCCCAGGCAAAAGCCTTGCCAGACAGGAGGGAAATAATATAGGCTACCTTCGCCCGATCAGATGGGAAGTTTTGAGGCTGTAGCTCAAAATGAATGGTGCACTGGCTGAGGAACCCCCTGCAGGCCTTAAAGTCCCCAGAGTAACAGGACGGAGTTGGTAACTGCAAAGGGTGTGTGGCTGTGAGTGTGACTGGAACAGATACGGCAGCAGGTTGCAGTTGAGGTTGTCGAACTGGGGTCCTAAGGAGACCTGAAGCTGCTCAGAGCAGGAAGACAAATCCTGGAGAAATCGCATCACCTGGATCTGATTAGATTCCTCGGTCTTCAGTCTGCGGTCTATGCCCTGCAGCAAATCATCTGCAGGTAGCGGCACATCAGCCGGGTCCATGGCTGACCAAACTGTCAGGTGACCTGACGCCAGGTGACGGGTGCACACCGCTGGGATTAGGGGCACACCGCTAAGGTTGTGGACCCTTAGCTGACTGCTGCGAATAGAGCTCTGGGTGGTCCAGGAAAGCAGGTCCACTGGAGCACTGACACAGATTACACAGTGAGCTAGAGCATAAGTTTCCCCAGGGTGTGAAGTCTAAGAGCCAGCAGGTTTTCACTAGAGCCTCTGATGGTGAGCATGGACTTTGCTGCACCTGACTCCAGGTTGCAGCCCCCAAGGGTCTCCCAGCTCACGCTCACGGCTGGCTACTGGTAGATAAAGAGGAAGCAGCAGTGCAGGACAACAAGAGATAGTCTGTAGGATAGCTAAGGGTCAGGGCAACGAGCAGACAAGGACAGACAGGAGAGCACGCCAAGGTTGGGGTATAAAGCAGACAGGAATAGTCAAAGAACAAGCCGAGGTCAGGGTATCAAGCAGACAGGTAATAGTCAAAGAACAAGCCAAGGTCAGTAAATGGAAGATGAAGAGCACACCGCAGGAGCCACACACACACAGGAAGCCTATCACACAATATAGTCGGCTGCGCTGGCTTGCAGTGCATGGCCTGATACAATGTTCCTAATTAGAGACTGGGGTGGAGCCCTGCTGAGGGAAGATTACTTAGCACACAGGTGAGAGGTGCACGGTCTCTAAGCTGACCATAAGCAGAGAGGTAAGCAGACAGACAGAACATGAAATGTTACTGCAGATTCATGACAATTTTGCATCATGTTCTATGTAAAAAAAGATTAGCGGTACCATGTATAAACCTCATCAGAATCATTAGGGAACATGGCAGGTTGCAGTGCTGGAACAAGTCATGCAAGGGCATGCAAAAATAAACATCCTTCATTTTTAAATTTGAACTCATTATTAGAGATGTGCACAACAGAAAAATTGTTTTTTTTAAATTTCAGATTCGTAGATAAGGTTCATTTTCGGAAAATGTTTTCTGTAGTCGGATTCATTTTGTATATTCAGGTTCGGTTGGTATGTCTGTTATTTTCAAATCAATTCCAAATTCGGAAGACAGCTATATTTGTTCTATTCTATTCTATGCTATTCTACTCTAGTTATTCTTTTTTTTCTATTCTATTCTATTTTTACCTTACTGTAGTTATTGCAATATGTTTTCATTTCAAAATAAAATTAATTTTCAAACTCTAATTCTAAACTAAATTTGAATTTTAAAAAATGTGAAAATGAATTTGAATTTGAAATGGAAAAAAATTGCAATACAGTAGGGTATAAAAGTGAAATAAGATGATAAGAATAGAAAAGAATAGATTCTAATTCAAATTCATTTTCAATTTTAAAATTTTTCGAACTTGTAATTTCATTTTGTTATAATTTATTTTGGATTCGTCAACATTCGTTACTATTGATTTGGAAACTAGTGATTTGGAAATTCGGATACCTCTGAATCCCCGAACGACGAAAATTTTGTGCACACTTCTATGTGTATCGAAACATATTGCACATGTCTACTAATCATCAGCAAGCCTGTCTCGAGCAGAGTTCCATGGAACTTTAGGGTTCTTCCAGAGGCTGCTAGGGGTTCCTTGACCAGAGAGCAATTTTTTATCTCAGTAAGCATTGACACCCATTATCTTTTTGCCTATCTGAGATTCTTCCCACTGACCATCACACTAATGTACTGTGTGCTGTAGATATAGTAGTCTGTGTTAAAAAGGTTGAAAAAGACTGATTTAAAGGTGTAGTCCATGTAAAACTGATGTTCCTTCTGTGATGGTTCCTGATGATCTGAAGCTCCTCAGGCTTCCTTCAACTTAGTTTCCAACTCTGCCTACTTGCACAGCTCTACAAAGGCATGCAACAGAGTGTCACTCCTCTTAAAATCAAGTTTTGGGTAGACAACTCTTAAAGATGAAATTCCAACATTAAAAAGTATTTTTTTTTTGGTAATGATCACTAAGATAACTTTTTTCTTTTCTTTTTTTGATCATTGCCTACATCAGTGTTCCCATGTTAAGTAATCCATAGACAGTGGTTAAGTGGTTCGCCTAGCAGCACTAGGTTTGTCGCTTTCAATCCCAACCATGGCACTACCTGCATGGCGTTTACATGTTCTCCCTGTGCTTGTGTGGGTTTCCTCTCATGACATGCTGGCAGTTTAGTTGGCTCCTGTCTAAATTGGTATGTAAATTGGCCCTAGTATTTTATGTATGAATGTGAGTTAGGGATCTTAGATTGTAAGCTCCTTGAGGCTGGATTCACACCAGTCCGGTGCGAATTCCAGCCTGTCTGCTGCCGGGAAGGGGCGGAGCCGCCGTTCGGCGGCTCCTGTCCGTTCCCACAGCGCAGCAGCTGCAGGGGGAGAGATGGGGGAGGGGCTACGAGCAGGGAAAATATCCCCGTTCAGTGCGGAGTGCATCTCCGTGTTAGATGCGCTCCCACTGGACTCAACGGGCTGGGAATTCGCACCGCATTGCACAAAAAACGTGTGCGTTTTTTGTGCAATGCGGAGTGCGAATGCACCGCACACATGTGAACCGGACACATTGAAAACAATGTGTTTTCAAGTGTCCTGCGAATTGGATGCGGTTTAAGCCGCATGCAATTCGCATAGGTGTGAACCCAGCCTGAGGGTAGGGACCAGAGGCATAAAGCCCCCCTGACTATCAGGGCCCTTTCCATTGGTCCCGAGGCCCTTTTCACTGATCCTAGGGCCCTTTACTCCTGTTGTGGGGCCCTTTATAAGCTCTGGTTCACACTGCTGCAACTTGCAACACATAAAGTCGGAAGACAAGTCAAAGCTCATTCATTTCAATGGGTGCCATCTTAATCAACGTGACTCAAGTTGCAGCGACAAAAAAAAGAGGTTTCTGTGACTTTTTGTGCAATTTGGGTGCCGTAGACCAGTGTTCCCCAACCCAGTCCTCAAGGCCCACCAATAGGTCATGTTTTCAGGATTTCCCTCAGATGAATCAGCTGTGGTAATTACTAAGGCAGTGAAACTGATCAAATCACCCGTGCAAATTAATGGAAATATTGAAAACATGACCTGTTGGTGGGCCTTGAGGACAGGGTTGGGGAACACTGCCGTAGACTACAATGTTAAATCACATAAATTGCAAGCAAGTGGCACGACTTGAACTGAGCCTTACGGTCCCATGGCGGGACCTTAACCCATGTAATGTAGCACCCCTTTCATGCCGTTTTGGGGCCCCCTCATGGTGGCAGAAAGTGTGACCCTGGTAGTTCTGCTGCTGGCTGAGACTGATGTGAATGTACAATATGCACTCACCGGCCACATTATAAGGTACACCTGTTCAATTGCTTGGTAACATAAATTGCTAACCGGCCAATCACATAGCAGCAACTCAATGCATTTAAGCATCTAGACGTGGTGAAGATGACTTGCTGAAGTTCAAACTGAACATCAGAATGGGGAAGAAAGGGGATTTTTTCAAAGTGACTTTGAACATGGCATGGTTGTTGGTGCCAGACTGGCTGGTCTGAGTATTTCAAAAACTGTTTATCTACTGGAATTTTCACACACAACCATCTCTAGGGTTTACAGAGAATGGTCCAAAAAGAGAAAATATCCAGTGAGCGGCAGTTGTGTGGAGGAAAATGTCATGTTGATGTCAGAGGTCAGAGGAGAATGGGCAGACTGGTTCGAGATGATAGAAAAGCAACAGTAACTCAAATAATCACTCATTACAACCAAGGTATGCAGAATACCATCTCTGAACGCACATCGAACCTTGAAGCAGATGGGCTACAACAGCAGACGGGAAGACCACACCGGGTGCCACTCCTGTCAGCTAAAAACAGGAAACTGAGGCTACAATTTGCACAGGCTGCAAAAAATTGGACAATAGGTAGATTGGAAAAACGTTGCCTGGTCTGATGAGTCTCGATTTCAGCTGTGACTTTCAGATGGTGGGGTCAGAATTTGGTGTAAACAACATGAAAGCATGGATCCATCCTGCCGGGTCTCAGTGGTTCAGGCTGGTGGTGTAATGGTGTGGGGGATATTTTCTTGGCACACTTTGGGCCCCTTAGTACCAATTGAGCATCATTTAAACGCCACGGCCCCCATCTTCTGATGGCCCCTTCCAGCAGGATAATGCACCATGTCACAAAGCTCCAATCATCTCACCACTGGACAATGAGGTCACTGCACTCCAATGGCCTCCACATTTACCAGATCTCATCCAATAGAACACCTTTGGGATGTCGTGGAAATGGAGATTCTATTCATGGATGTGCAGCTGACAAATCTGCAACAACTGTGTGATGCTATCATCACTATGGACCACAATCTCTGAGGAATGTTTCCAACACCTTGTAGAATCTATGCCACGAAGAATGAAGGCAGTTCTGAAGGCAAAAGGGGGTCCAACCCGGTACTAGCAAGTTGTACCTAATAAAGTGACAGGTGAGTGTATAAGTAAAGTTCTGTGAAAATGAAGTGCTGTGGAGCTATACAAGTACCTGCATTAATAAGATGATGATATCAGCCTGTACGTGCCCTTTATGTTTAAGGGGCAACTAAGTTATGTCATGAAAGGGATTGATTGACTGGGCATAGATTGGACCTGCATGTCTAACTGCATTCAAAAGTCTTTGGAGAAACCTAAAAACATACACATAGGTCAGATATTATAATCAATGTTTTATATAGAAGGTTGTCTAAATTCTGGTTAAGCTCAGTATTTAGTCTAAACACGTCCCGCCCAACACTAGTGAACCTAATATGACCAGAGCTGCCAGCAGGGAAGACCACAGTGCTTTGCGTCAGTTGTCCAGGCCCCATAACCCGTGTAGACACTTCTGTTGTCAGCTTGGATTCAGATTTATTTCACAGGATGGGGGGCATTTATGGGAAGAAGCATTGCTGGCCCTGTACCAAGCCGTGTACAGGCATCCTAAGCCTAGTCCTTACTCAGTTTGGAATTTTATTTTCCAATATTACAACTTTTTAACATTTTCGGGGAAACAGCTTATATTTGCTTTACAAAACTGCAATAGAGTTCCAAATATGAATGTTACTTCTGCAGTATTATGCAAATGATTCCATTTGAACTCAGGAGTGTGGAATTTTATTTTACTTATTTTTTTTCTACAAAAATTGCTGGATGTGTCATTTAGCTTCCAGCAACATTGAAATGAATATTATCATTAGTGTTTTTACACCTATGATGTTTGCAAAGGGACAATAAAGGTTTAAAGACTGGCTATGGAATTCATTAAAATAAGTTGGAACTCAAACAGCTAATTAGGTGGATCTGTGTTTTGCGAGTATTGTGAAACGGTGATAACTTTGACAGTGACTCAGCTCACGCGCCAAGTATGAGCAGATGCTGCAGCGGCAAAGCAGTAATAAACTTCAATAAGTGCAGGAACATAGTCTGGCTTTAATCATATCTCTTATATAAAATGTGACTATACTATGAATGCCCAGCTTTGACCCCCTCCGCCTCCTCCACTTGAAGCCTTTTATGACGAATGGTTATCCATTAGAGTTGAGTGAACCCGTGGATGTTCGGGTTCGGTGGGTTCGGCCGAACTTCGGAAAAAAGTCCGGGTTCGGTGCCGAACTTGACCCGAACTTTACCCCGAACCCCATTGAATTGAATGGGGACCCAAACTTTTCGGCACAAAAATGACTGTAAAAGAGTCCTGGAAAGTGCTAGAGGGCTTCAAAATGATTTTAGAACAATAATCTGTCCCTTACAGCAACAGCAGAAACCTGACCCTATAGAACTAGGAGATGATTTTAGAACAATAATCTGTCCCTCTAAACAGTAGACTCTACCTAGTCCAGTCAGATCTTTCCGTAACGCAGGATGAGATCTGCAATCTGTCCCTAAAAGCAGTATTAGTAGTAATCTCTACCTATCTATCTATCTGCAATCTGTCCCTAAAAGCAGTAGTAGTAGTAATCTCTACCTACCTATCTATCTATCTGCAATCTGTCCATTAGTAGG
>BLSH010135249.1:609623-622690 GCA_018402905.1 Glandirana rugosa
AGTGAACCCGTGGATGTTCGGGTTCGGTGGGTTCGGCCGAACTTCGGAAAAAAGTCCGGGTTCGGTGCCGAACTTGACCCGAACTTTACCCCGAACCCCATTGAATTGAATGGGGACCCAAACTTTTCGGCACAAAAATGACTGTAAAAGAGTCCTGGAAAGTGCTAGAGGGCTTCAAAATGATTTTAGAACAATAATCTGTCCCTTACAGCAACAGCAGAAACCTGACCCTATAGAACTAGGAGATGATTTTAGAACAATAATCTGTCCCTCTAAACAGTAGACTCTACCTAGTCCAGTCAGATCTTTCCGTAACGCAGGATGAGATCTGCAATCTGTCCCTAAAAGCAGTATTAGTAGTAATCTCTACCTATCTATCTATCTGCAATCTGTCCCTAAAAGCAGTAGTAGTAGTAATCTCTACCTATCTATCTCTCTGAAATCTGTCCCTCACAGCACAGGCAGCATCCTCTCCCTACACTACCCAAAGAGCATGTGACATGCAGCACTGTGACTCCAGCCTCATATAGAGGATGGGTCACATGATGCACTGGCCAATAACAGCCATGCCATTAGTAGGCATGGCTGTGATGGCTTCTAGGGAAAACCAGTGAAAAGCTTGTTGATTGGCTGCCCTGCAGCTATTCAACATGCGTGATCAAATCCCCGAACCCAGAACTCGAACCCAAACTTTTTTTCAAATGTCCGGGTTTGGGTCCGGGTCACAGACACCCCAAAGTTCGGTACAAACCCGAACTTTACAGCTCGGGTTCGCTCAACTCTATAATCCATGTCTTGATGCCATGTACAAAATTAAGCAGCATCCATATGCCTCGGGTTAGCTCGCTGTAGATACCTGAATAATGTGCATACCTCAAAAAATATATACTTTTTTTTGCTTTTTTTTATGTGATATATAGCTTTTTTGGTACATTGTTTTAATAAATACCCTGCTTGTTTAAGTTATTATAAGCTGATAAATGGACAAATAATGTGAAAAATTCAATTTCCATCAACATAGCTGATTGCAATCTTTTTTTTTTTTTTTATTGATTTCATAAAAGTATTAATTTATTTATTTGAACAGGTGTGAAAATAAATAAATTAATAGCTGAAAGCAGCTGATTACTTCTCTATGATTCTCTCAGTGATCCGGAGTAATGTTAATATAAGAATTGCTGGCAGGATAGGGTTACACACCTGATCCAATTAAGTTTAAAATTAAAATACATGTCAACTTTATAGGGGTCAATTACATAGCCAAATAATATTGTTTATATTTGCACAGGTTTAATTAGGTGCTACTTAATTAGGCTATTAAAGTGGTTGTAACATCAAATATATTTTTCTCTTAAAATAAGAAAAGAGGATAATACATACCTGCAATGGTGTTGCACAGAGTGGCCCCGAACCTCTTCTTCTGGGGTCCCCCACTTGCACTTTCTGCTCCACCTCTTCTGTGTGTGCAATCACAGCAAGCTGTGTGCTATGGGGGCACACGTGTGGGTTTGCTCCCGAGCTGGGCTGTGTGTGTCCACAGATGCACACTGCATGGCTTAGCCCCACCCACCACTCCCTCCTTACAGGATTTGACTGACAGCTGAAGGAGCCAATGGCTCCCACTGCTATCAGTGCAGCCTGTGTTAGCAGGAAGAAGGGAGAGAAGAAGTGAAGCTGAGAACAGCCCTGGGTTGATGTAGGACTAAGTGTTTAAGGATTAGGGGGTGGGCCTCTGTTGCTGAAACCCTCCTACTATGAGCTGCAGTGCCTGGAAGGAGGCGAGCGTAAGACAGGAATGAAGGAGGATTTGGCTCAGTCAGGGGAGGTAAAGGAAGTTTTTTACTTTATGAGACTTGTGCGTCATTTAGTAACTGGATTTGGTAACTCTTTAGTTATACAGGAACCTTTAGTTATACATTAACCTCATGCCAACTGTGTTATAGCTGAATGATGGCTACAGAGCAGTCACACATTTCTGTATGGGCATTTATTGACATCCTCACAGAACCCCGCCTCCCTGTGCACCCTCGGGGCGCGCATTGGGAGAGCTCTGTGATCTATGTGTCCTTCAGGCACAGCTGATCACAGATCGGGGTAAAGAGCCAATCACATCGGCTCTTTATCATGCGATCAGCTGTGTCCAATCACAGCTGATCACAGTGTAACCAGGATTTGCCAGTTATCGGCAGTGAGGAGAGGAGAGCCGCTAAGCGGCAATACACACAGGAAACATCTACCCTGATAATCGTGGCATATCCTAGCACAGTCTTTGCAGCAGCAAATAATGGACTGAG
The DNA here is from genome assembly GCA_018402905.1 of Glandirana rugosa. NCBI lineage: Eukaryota > Metazoa > Chordata > Amphibia > Anura > Ranidae > Glandirana > Glandirana rugosa. The sequence goes on from BLSH010135249.1 coordinate 611,918, forward strand.
CCATCCAGGGACACCATAAGGAATGCCCACCTTTCAGCCTAGGCTGGCACTGATGTAAGAGGGAAAGTACAAGGACACAGTCACTGGGATTGCACACACTGGTCTGTACTCACAAATGTCGATGGATATTTGGATGCCTCCTTCCAATTCCAGTCAGACATGTCCTGTAAACTCTTTAGACCAGATGCCCAGATAAATCTCTCCATCAGCTCCAGCAAAGTTCAGTAGTCTAGGCACCTTGTGGCTAAACCAGCTGAGACCTTGAAGAACAGATGGAAAAATGCACTGCCCGGAATGGCAGCAGTCCTTCAGGAACATTCCTTGGGACTCAAGCACTGCGCCTCCTGATGGAGTAAACGCTCACTTTCCTTTTATTTCTCCTCTGTATATATTTATATTTTACTAATTATTCAATAATATGTACATTTAAGTATGTAATATTTAATTATTTAATATTAATGATTATTATTGTTTTTAGCTCTGATAAAGGGGGCAAAGCTCTCTGAAATGCATTGGCTCTCCTAGTATTTTAATAAACATTTTATTTATATAAAGATTGCTGTGGCATAAGGCATTTCTTTGGACTCACAATCCTTTTATTTCTCCTCCTTACATATTTATATTTTAATAATTATTATATAACATTTACATTTAAGTTTTTCATATTTAATTTATTTAATAATAATAATTATTATTATTGTTTTTAGCTTTGAAAAAGGGGATGCAGGTCTCTGAAACACATTGGCTAAGCTAGAATTTTTAATACATTTTCGACTTATATAAAGATTGCCATGGCATAACATATTCCTTGGGGCTCAAGCACTGTGACTCCTGATGGAGTAAACGCTCACATTCCTTTTATTTCTCCTCTGTACATATTTATATTTTATTAATTATTATATGAAATTTACATCTAAGTATTTCATATTTTATTTAATTATTTAATAATACCACGACACTACCTGCCTGGAGTTTGCATGTTCTCCCTGTGCCTGCGTGGGTTTCCTCCAGGTACTCTGGTTTCCTGCCACACTCCAAAGACATGCTGGTAGGTTGGTTAGATCCTGTCTAAAATTGCCCCTAGTATGTGTATGCATGTGAGTTAGGAGCCTTAGATTGTAAGCTCCATGTGGGTAGGGACTGATATGAATGTACAATGTATATGTAAAACGCTGCGTAAATTGACGGTGCTATATAAGTACCTTAAATAAATAAAATAATAATAATTATTATTATTGTTTTTAACTCTGAAGAAGGGAATGCAGATCTCCGAAACACATTGGCTCTGCTAGAATCTTTAATAAACTTTCAATTTACATCAAGATTGCCATGCCACTCCTGATGGAGTAAACGCTCACATTCCTTTTATTTCTCCTCCCTACATATTTGTATTTGAATAATTATTATATCAAATTTACATTTAAGTATTTAATATTTTATTATATAATTATAGCTGTTTTAGCTCTGATGAAGGGGGCACAGATTTTTGAAATGCATTGGCTCTCCTAGATTTTAATAAACCTTCGATTAATATAAAGATTGCCATGGCATAACGCGTTCCTTGGGACTCGAGCACTGCTCCTCCTGATGGAGTAAACGCTCACATTCCTTTTATTTCTCCTCTGTACATATTTATATTTTAATAATCATTCAATAATATTTACATTTAAGTATTTCATATTTTATTTAATTATTTCATATCAATAATTGTTGCTGTTTTTAGCACTGATGAAGGGGATGCAGATCTCTGAAATGCATTGGCTCTCCTAGAATTTTTAAGAAACCTTCGATTAATATAAAGATCGCCATGGCATAACGCGTTCCTTGGGTCTCGAGCACTGCTCCTTCTGATGGAAAACTCACATTCTTTTTATTTCTCCTCCGTACATATTTATATTTTAATAATTATTATATAAAATTTACAAGTATTTCGTATGAAATTTAATTATGTAATAATAATAATTATTATTGTTTTAGCTCTGATGAAGGGGATGCAGATCTCTGAAACACATTGGCTCTCCTAGACTTTTTAATAAACCTTTGATTAATATAAAGATTGCCATGGCATAATGCGTTCCTTGGGATTCAAGCACTGTGCCTCCTGATGGAGTAAATGCTCACATTCCTTTTATTTCTCCTCTGTTTTATTTACCTGTCAGGATTAAAGTAGGAACCTTAAGCACTGAAATGGTCAGAGACATAAGTAAATGTGACAGGGCCCCATGGATAAACCATCACTGGGCCCCCTGACTCTCTCGTTTTAAATAAATGAGACCCTGTATGATTTTAAGTGGAGAAGTCTCTGTATTTGATCCCGAAATAAACTGCAGCTCTTGTACCAAGACAATGAATATAAATCTAATCTTCCACCCTTGCCTACACTCTAATCTGCCTTTTAACCTCTGACCTCCCCTTGGCTGAGGTTACCCATATAGTGCCTTGATCATTTTATTTTCTGAAATTGCTCCGTAATTTGAAATTCATGAACCCGAGGCTGATGGAAGCAGAATAGAAGGCAGAGCTTGGGTCTGCCAGGATAGAAATGCATGCTTTTAAATACTGATCAATAAAAAAGAGGCGATGTTTAGAAAAACGTGGCGTGGTTGGCAGGGTAAGGCATAGTGACCTGTTTCCATATTCTGAGACAAATTCGTCTTCCTCCCGGCACGGAGCAGACGGAAGGCATAGATCACTGTGTGAGGCTCAATAAAGTCCCCTAATCCTTCTGGGCAAAAATAAAATTTATTTAGATGACTTATTTACAGCTGTGTGCAAAACGATGGGCACCATTGGTTAAACGGAATGCTTTGGGGGATTTCTAAGTCAGAGAACGTTAAAGAGAAGGTTTTGTAAATAGTTTATTTATTTGTTTATTACAGTCAAGATTAAAAGTTACAATTTTAACTAGTTCAAAATAAAATGTGATAGGTTGCGTAACCATAAAATGTCCATCCACAAATGGCCGCCTCCACAAGGGGATTAGAAGCAAAATCCAGCAGGAACTACAGAGTATAAAAGAGAAGAGAGGCGCCTCTAAGTGTAGCAATATGGTGCCATTTAATAAAACTCACATGGTTGATGATTTAAAGAGGCACATCTAAGTATGGAGGCATCCGGGGTAAAGCTGTCCACATAGACCGTCCTCCGCACCGCCGGCTCTCACCGCTCTCAGTCTGCAATCGTGACTGCCCTGCAGTAGAGAGATCAGAAAACGAGGCTTGAAGCGCTCATGGAGCGCAGCGTGGAAGGAGTAACATTGATGGCGGTGTGGAGGACGGTCCATGTGGACAGCTTTACCCCAGATTTCTGCATACTTAGATTTGCCTCTTTTAATCATCAACCATGTGAGTTGCTAAATGTTGTACCTTCATTAACCAGTTCCACACTGCCTACTGCATATTTACGGCGGCAGTGTGGACGCTGGCTGCGAATCACCATAAAAAGGCGGCGATCTGCGAATGGCCGCTAGGAGTGCATCCGCGGCTCGGGCGGACCCGGTGTCCGCCGGCGAGCCGCGATGAGCGGCCACAGGCAAAGAACGGGGAACCGCCGATGTAAAAACTGCGGTTCCCCATTCTGACAGTGCGGGCATGGGAGATCTACTGATCCCTGTCACTGGGATCAGTTAGATCTCTCATGCCCATAGTAGCCCAGCCCCCTCACAGTTAGAACACACCCAGGGAACACAGTTAACCCCTAGATCACCCCCTGCTGGCTAACCCTTCACTGCCAATGACATTTATACAGTAATCAGTGGACATTTACATTTCTGATCGCTGAATAAATGTCATTGGTCCCAAAAAAGTGTAAAAAATGTCCGACATGTCCGCTGCAATATCGCAGTAACACTAAAAATCGCAGATCGCTGCCATTACTAGTAAAAAAAAAATAAAAAAATAAAAACCCCAGAAATTAATTCTCACCATCCGTAAACGCGGCCGTTTTTGCGCAAACCAATCAATAAGCGCCGATTGCGATTTTTTTTATCACAAACATGAGGAAGAATATAAATCGGCCAAAACCGGTGAAAAAAAATGCCTTTTTATATTTTTTTTTTTTGGATTTGAATTTTAGCAAAAAGTAAGAAATTTGTTTTTTTTTACAAAATGGTCGCTCTTCTTTTGTTTATAGCGGTGATCAGAAATGACGCAGAGGTGATCAAATACCATCAAAAGAAAGCTCTATTTGTGTGAAAAAAAGGACGCAAATTTTGTTTGGGTACACCGTCGCACGACCGCGCAATTGTCAGTTAAAGCGATGCAGCGCCGAATCGCAAAAGGTGCTCTGGTCCTAAACTGAGAAATTCTTCTGTAGGTGAAGTGGTTAAATGTAACCAAATTGCTACACTTAGAGGCGCCTCTCTTCTCTTTTATATTTAGTTGTGATGTGACACTACTTGTATATCAGGTCACAATTTATTTTAAAAAATTTGCTTGTCTTGCAAAACGCTCTCAAACTAAGTTACTCTCAGTTGATGAAGCTCTGACAATTTTTACATACAAATTTTAGTATATCCCTATATTTTCTGCTGAAAATAGTCTAGCAACATGGGTAATAATATACACACACAGGTGAACGAGTCAGTCCTCACTTCCCTTCCTTCCGGGTGGCTCTGGGATTACGATCCAAGGCAGGGTGTCTGTAAGAGAACAGCTCTCTTATTAGAAAACCCATAGTGCTTTGGGAATCCTTTGTCATGGGTTCATTCTGCATTGAGAGTTTACTTGTAAAACAAAAGCTGTATATACACTCACCAGCCACTTTATTAGGTACACCTTGCTAGTACCGGGTTGGACCCACTTTTGCCTTCATTCTTCATTCATAGATTCAACAAGGTGTTGGAAACGTTCCTCAGAGATTTTGCTCCATAGTGACATGATAGCATCACACAGTTGCTGCAGATTTGTCGGCTGCACATCCATGATGGGAATCTCCCGTTCCACCACATCCCAAAGGTGCTCTATTGGATGGACTGTGGAGGCCATTGGAGTGCAGTGACCTCATTGTCCAGTGGTGAGATGATGGGAGCTTTGTGACCTGGTGCATTATCCTGCTGGAAGGAGCCATCAGAAGATGGGGACACTGTAGTCATAAAGGGATGGACATGGTCAGCAACAATACTCAGGTAGGCCGTGGCGTTTAAACAATGCTCAATTGGTACTAAGAGGCCCAAAGCGTGCCAAGAAAACACCCCCCCACACCATTACACCAGCAGCCTGAACCGGTGATACAAGGCAGGATGGATCCAGGCTTTCATTTTGTTTACACCAAATTCTGACCCCACCATCTGAATGTCGCAGCTGAAATCGAGACTCATCAGATCAGGCAACGTTTCTCCAATCTTCTATTGTCCAATTTTGGTAATCCTGTGCCAATTGTAGCCCCAGTTTTCTGTTCTAAGCTGACAGGAGTGGCACCCGGTGTGGTCTTCTGCTGCTGTAGCCCATCTGCTACAAGGTTGATGTGTTGTGCATTCAGAGGTTGGTATTCTGCATACCTTGTTTGTAACAAGTGGTTATTTGAGTTACTGTTGCCTTTCTATCATCTCAAACCAGTCTGCCCGTTCTCCTCTGACCTCTGGCATCAGCGAGGCATTTTCCTCCACACAACTACCGTTCACTGGATATTTTCTCTTTTTCGGACCATTCTCTGTAAACCCGGAGATGGTTGTGTGTTAAAATCTCAGTAGATCAGCAGTTTTTGAAAAATACTCAGACCAGCGCGTCTCGTACCAGCAACAATGCCACATTCAAAGTCACTTAAATCCCCTTTCTTCCCCATTCTGATGCTCAATTTGAACTTCAGCAAGTCGTCTTTACCACATCTAAATGCATTGAATTGCTGAAATGTGATTGGTTGATTAGCAATTTGTGTTACCAAGCAATTGAACCGGTGTACTTAATAAAGTGGCCAGTGAGTGTAAATATAATGAATAGATATGCAGTACTGTGCAAAAGAGCGGGACACAACAAAAAAATAAGAAAGAGGGTCTAACTCTTCCACATTCTACCCACAAATAATAAACATTTTTGGCTTTACACACACTTTCAATAAAATTGACCGCCAAACCATTATTTCTTTCAGGAAGGAGACACTGCCACCCCACTTCCGGTTTCAGAGCTGTCATTCCCTGCCTGTTCCAATAAGGAAATAAGCTAATCAAGCACCATCTGCACTTGATCAGCTACAGAGGAGGGCAGGGGAGACATTAGGGCTCTAATAGACCCCCAATGTCTCCATAAAGAGGACCTGTCACTTGCCCAATGCTATCACATGGGGGCTTGTTAGCCCCCTTGTGATAGTAATTAAGTTAAAAAAAAAAAAAAGTAAAAAGTGTGTCTTTTATATTTAACCAAGAAATTAGTATTATATTGTGTTTGTGTGCATCAAATTTATATGGCTGTGCAAATATTGTGTGTCATTAAAAAGTTGCAATGGCCACCATTTTATTCTTCAGAGCCTCTGCTTTTAAAATATGTATTTTTATGGGGGGGGGGGGGGTAGTTCTTAGTAATTTTCTAGCATAAAATGCTGATTTTAACATAAGTGTAAAAAATGTAAAAATTTCCCTGGACAGCAAGTGGTTAAAGTGTGTAGACGGGGGCAGTTAGCTAGCCTGCCACTAGGTGGCTTTGTTCCAGAATAGTTTTCAGTTATAGAATGCAGTGTCATCAGGTGCTAGGCCCCCTCTAGTTATAGCTCTCCTGTAGTGATACAATGGGTGAATCAGTGCCCAGATATAAGCCAGGTTGGGAGGAGCCCTAGTTGCAGCTGTAGCATGGGAGCTAAACACCCACGTCAGCATAGATGTAACCAGCATGTGGAGGCTAGAGTTGCCACCTCATCCCTTTAAAACTGAACACATACTAGTTACACAGGTTCTGGGGCTAATTTAATGCAGGTGGGGCACTGAGTGAATTTAATTATCACATTAATCAGCCACAGAACATGTAATTAATATGTGTTTGTTTTAAAGGGATGAGGTGGCAACCATAGTGGAGGCCCTGCACAGGGCTGGAGGCTGGGGAGAAGTAGACCTGTACCCAGGAGCAACACTGTATCTTGGCCTAGGCCAACAAGGCCCAGGCCTAGGGTGGCACTTTGCAGAGGGGCAGCACGAAAAGAGTCCCCACCAGCTTGCACTACACTTTTAATGTAGCGCCAGTCTTATGGGGCGGACTGGGCCGGAAGACTGGCACCCTCATAAAGCGGCTGCACTTGCTGCCAGTATGATAATATACCATTATCGAGGGGGGCAGCCCATACATATGTAGGGGACCCGGGCGTCCCGAGGAGCCCAGGCATCAGGCCCCAACCAATGAGTCGTTGTGCTGCCCCATAGCCAAACAGGAAGTTTGAGGAAATCTCTTAAATCTCTTAAGGGAATCCATTGCCCCCCCCAAGGCCCTCAGAACTAGTGTCCCCTCTGGAAAATGTGGGTCTTAAACAGGAAGGAGTGTGGCCTTGACAGTAAGGGGTGGTTTATATTTAACTTAGGGGGGTGCACAAGTTTAGTCAGGCCTAGGGCAGCACAAAACCTAAATACACCACTGCCCAGGAGGGCTGGCTGTAAACTTCTTGACCCTTATGGAGCTGGGAGCTAGGGTGGGTTGCAAAAGGCCTTTTAGGCCAGGCCAAGATTTCCCTGAGTGAGGCATTTCCCCTGGAGGGTCCCAGAAGAGGTGTACCCATGGTGGTGACTACAGAGATCTCATTCCAGTAAGTACTGTCCGGGGTGGAGAGACTTTTAGAGGGAGATGGCTGCTAAAAAGTGCTGCATAATGCTTTCACATGTGACTACTGCAGACCGTCCACTGAATGTGATTGATTATGTCCTGTCAAGAGACTCTGCAATGTATGTCAATGTGATATGACTGTCATTCCATTTCCTGAATGCCGCCAAGTGCAGCAACCCTATTCTCGTGTGGACATTCCTTCCTTGGGGATATAAAGGTCAATGGCTATGAATGCCATGTGGAGGCCTTGGCATGGAGTGGGCACAATATAGAGTTTGGCCTCAGAAAGAGGGGAAGGGACTTGTGCTATTGGTGCCAACTTCTAGCCAATCAAAACCCCTCTTACAAGTGAACTTTCTGACTTTAATGCAGTTACTGTGTGGTTGCCGTTAAAAACAGTGCATGGCAGGGTTCTCCTTTAAATCTTCAGCAGTTCTTCTACTTGGATAGGCGGCTTGTGCTGGTGTCACTAGACTGGTGTCACTAGGCAGTAAGAGAACGCACTGTGTCATTCAGAAAGTTCAGCTGTCTAATCAACAGTCTGTAAGCCTCACCGGCGCTTCCATCTAGACAATTATAGAACACATTATCGTATTCAGGAACATCTTTCCACATTGTGCCGCCGCTGTTTACGTATGAATAAAACGCCAACAGAACAAAGGACAGATGGATCATAATATTTTCTCCATGAATGGGCTGAGTGCCTGACGGTGCCATTTACACTGAGATTCACTGGAGAACGTTAGATTGGAAATGATGGGGGTTTATGTCTACTCCACTTAAAGTGGACTTATCATCAGATATCTTTTTTCATGTTAAGTATACAAAAAAAGTCATGTGTAAGTCTAACATTCGCAAAGATCACAGGACTCCCCCCTGACAATGTGTTCTCCTGTTTTTCATATCAGAAGGACGAGCCATCTTTGTTCAGGCATCATCCAGGATCAGCATCTACTTCCTGCTCTGAGATGCTCAGAAATTAAAGTGTATCTAAAACCAAATTGAAAATGGAATATATTGCAGCTTGCCTATCCTTAAGGCTGGGTTCACACTGATGCGTGTCAGTGTCATTAGTACAGTTACAGTGCATATTATTTAGCACTGATCACTGTATTGGTAGTAAACACAAAAGAACAAGCGGCGCCCCACTAAGTGTAGTAGAAGGTTAAAAACAAGGTATTTATTAAAATTGCACTTACAAGAGTTAAGTGATATCAGGCATGTACAATATCCAGGCATCCCAGTCTGGGTGGTCCGAGGGATCCCGCCAACACATGTGTCTGGTCGCTCCGGTGGGTTCCGAGGCTCCAGGCAGGTGGGCGAGATGGAGGTCAAGCGTCACGGGTCCAGTGGGCAGGATGGCTGTACCAGGCGCACGTTCTGAGAAATGTGTGCTCCTTCATCAGGCCTGATATCACTTAACTCTTGTAAGTGCAATTTTAATAAATGCCTTGTTTTTAACCTTCTACTACACTTAGTAGGGCGCCGCTTGTTCTTTTGTGTTTACTGCCAACAGAGTCACTTCTGCTCCATCAGCTGGCTGCCCCACAGATGTCTCCATCCACCTGGATTTCTCTCCCCGCGCCCCTCCGGTGCCCAGCACCCCAGCGTACACATTCTCCCGCTCCTATGCCTGACTCCATAAACCCCAGCTGAGAAGCCTGCAAGTGCTGCATCTCCCTCCTTTTACATCACTGTATTGGTGTCACTGGTCCCCAAAAAAGTGTAATTTAGTGTCTGATTTGTCCGCTGCAATGTCGCAGTCCTGCTATAAGTTGCTGATCGCCGTCATTACTAGTAAAAAAAATTAAAAAAATAAAAATTCCTTAAAAATATCCCATGGTTTGTGGGCTTTTGGCAAACCAACCAATATACGCTTATTGAGATTTTTTTTTACAAAAAATATGTAGCAGAATATATATTGGTCTAAACTGATGAAGAAATTAGATTTTTTACATTTTTTTATTGGATGTGTTTATAGCAGAAAGTAAAAAATATTGTTTTTTTTTTTTTCAAAACTGTGTTTTTTTTCGTTTATAGTGCAAAACATAAAAATTGCAGAGGTGATTAAATACCACCAAAAGAAAACTCTATTTTGGGGAAAAAAAGGACATCAATTTTATTTAGGTACAGTGTGGCATGGCCGCGCAATTGTCAGTTAAAGTAACACAGTGCCATATCGCAAAAAATGGCCTGGTCATGGGGGGGTAAACGTTCTGGAGCTGATCCCATCCCCCCACCACCACTGCTGCCACTGATCCCATCCCCCCACCACCACCACTGCCACTGATCCCATCCACCCCACCACCACTGCTGCCACTGATCCCATCCCCCCATCACTACCAACACTGCTCGCTGCCACTCATCCCAACCCCATGCGTCAGGGGGCCCATGCCTCACCCCTGTACACTTGGATAGGAGTAGGGGCGGCATATGGCGGAACCAATACCCTCCATTTTCCTCCTGCAGTCACTGAAAGCTGTATATGTATATGAGCTGCATTACATATCAAAAGCCCACTTCTCCTCTCCCTCCCACTGGCATTCAGCGGCTGTAGGAAGAAAATGAAGGGGATCGGTTTCTCCAAATGCCGCCCCCACCGCTCCTCCTATCCAGGTGTACAGGGGTGAGACATGGGCCCCTGAAGCATGGGGCTGGGTCGCTCTGGGTGTCAGGGGGTCCTTCATGATTTCTTGCACCGGGGCCCTGAAGGCTTCTAGTCAGGGGCGGGCGGATAGGGGTCGCAGGAGTCGCCATGGCGACCGGGCCCCATGCTGGGGGGGCCCATAAGGGCCCCCTGTATGCCCAGATTAGGAGGGGATGAGGACTGGATCGCTCCGTTCCTCAGCCAAACGGCGCTGCAGGGAGCCTCGTCACACTGTGAAAGTGAAAGCAGTGTGTGCTGTGCTCTTTGTCTCCCCCTACAGTGCAGTACTCGGCAGGAAGAGTGGGGACATGTGGACCTATCCTCCTCGCCACCCCCGCCGTAAACCTCTTTGGCTAGGGGAAGTAAAAGAAGGATGTCGGCGACTTACGG
>BLSH010135249.1:644134-662795 GCA_018402905.1 Glandirana rugosa
GGAGAGAGAAGGTGAGAGAGAAGGGGAGAGAAATGGAGAGAAAGGGAGAGAGAAGGGGAGAGAAATGGAGAGAGAAGGGGAGAGAGAAGGGGAGAGAATCAGAGGAGGAGAGAAAGGGAGAGAGAAGGGGAGAGAGAAGGGGAGAGAAAGGGAGAGAGAAGGGGAGAGAGGGAGAGAGTCAGAGGAGGAGAGAAAGGGAGAGAGAAGAAGACATAGGAGGAGGGAATGGAAGAGAAAGAAAGAGAGAAGGAGAGAATGGAGCAGAAAGAGAGAAGAAGAGACAGAGGAGGAGAAAATGAAAGTGAAAGAGAGGAAAGACAGATGAGAATGTGGGAGAAAGAGAGAGAGAGAAAGAGAAAGAGAGAGAGAGAGAGAGAGAGAGAGAGAGAGAGAGAGAGAGAGAGAGAGAGAGAAGAGATAGAAGAGATAGAATAAAATAGATTGGGAGAGAATTGGGGAGAGAGAGGTGGAGAGAATGGGGAACAAAGAGACACAGAAAAAGAGAGACACAGGAGGAGAGACTGGGAGATTAGGAGAGAGAGAAGAGACAGAGGAGGAGAGGAAGATAGAGGAGAGGTAGGACGAGAAGTAGATGAGGGAGATGGAGAGATTGGTGGGTGATGTGGGGGAGAGACATGGTGAAAGGAGAGATGGAGAGATAGGAGGATAGAGGAGGGGAGAGGAAAAGAGAGGAGAACCAATGAGAGAGGGAGATAAAAAGAGGGAAGAGCAACAGTGCAGCACATAGAAGAGAAATGGGGGGAATGAGGGGTGAAAAGAGAGGAGGAGATAGGAAGTGAGATGGAGAGGATAGACAGAGAGAAAGAGAGAGAGGTGGAAAGAGAGGAGTAGAGAGGAAGTGAAACAGAAAGAGAAAAGGAGAAACAATGGGAGAGAGGAGGATAGACAGAGAAAGAGAGAAAGAGAAAGAAAGAAAGAAAGAAAGAGATGTAGCCAACAGAGGACTACAGTTACCTTGTTCTGCAGACCACCCCCGTCATTCTCTATCTATTCCTGTGTCCCTCTAGTGCTGGGCTCCAGTAAACTGACATCCTATCTTTTAGCCAAGCAGGCAGGATTGTGGGAGTAGTAGTCTCTTGAACAGACGTCCGGAGTTGTGAAACTATCCTTGGACTACACATCACAGAGGGATCTTTGCAACACCAAAGACCTCTGAGAGGAACTATAAAAGGGCCAGCAGATCATGGCCCGCGCTCTCTTCTTCCTGGGCCTTATTAACCGGTTCCGGACCACGTCACGTACATTTACTGCTGCAGTGTGGCTCTGTGCTCAAATCGCCGTCTATAAATGGCGGCTCGCGCATGCGCGATTTGCGTGCCCGCAGGTCAGGCAGACAAGATGTCCGCCGACCATCCGCAATCGCCTGTGACAGAGCCAGAACGGGGAACCGCCGATGTAAACACGGCGGTTTCCCATTCTGTGAGGGGGGACATGACAGATCTACTGATCCCTGTACTCGGGATCAGTTAGATCTCTGGTGCCCCTGCCAGCCCAGCCCCCATACAGTTAGAACACACACAGGAAACACAGTTAACCCCTAGAGCGCCCCCCAGGATAACCCCTTCCCTGCCAATGACATTTATACAGTAATCAGTGAATATTTAAATGTATGATCTCTGTATAAATGCCAATGCTCCCAAAAAAGTGCCAAAAATGTCCACCACAAAATCACAGTCCCGATAAAAATCGCAGATCGCCGCCATTACCAGTAAAAAATAAAAAATGGCAATTTTTGCGCAAACCAATCAATAAACGCCGATTGCGATTTTTTTTATCCCACAAAAATGTAGAAGAATATAAATCAGCCAAAACTGGTGAATAAATTCATTTTTTATATTTTTTTTGGATATGTATTTTAGGAAAAAGTAAAAAATATCGGATTTTTTGCAAAATTGCCGCTCTTTTTTATTTATAGTGGTGATCAAAAATGATGCAGAGGTGATCAAATACCACCAAAAGAAAGCTCTATTTGTGGGAAAAAGGAAGGCAATTTTGTCATCGCACAACTGCGCAATTGTCAGTTAAAGCGACGCAGTGCCGAATTGCAAAAAGTGCTCTGGTCCTAACGTGGGAAATCCTTCCAGAGCTGAGGTGGTTAAGGGAACACCTCTATGCTGCTGTGCCAGAGGGCTGTGGCCTAACACGCAGCAATCCAGTAACTCCAGCCCGGCCCCGGTGGGCCCAACTCTGCTTGCTGTTTGCGAGACATCACCGCAGCACCACCTCATCAGATGGATCCAATGATCGCCCGTGTCCAACAGCTGGTCGGTCATCTCCGTTCGTTTCACAGAAGGACATCTCATTTAGGATCGCTGTTCGGGAGGTTCTTATCCAGCTCTCCAGTTGGTGAGAGGGCAGTCGCCCACCGTTCACAATCATTACCTGGTTATCTTGCTTGGACACTGTGTACAGACACCTTGCCCATAGAAACACTTTATGACATTACATACGACACTGTACATAGACATCTATACCCTGAACTACTTTAAGGAATATCACTAGCCAGTTTAAGCTTTCTTGCTTACCTTAACATCACTGTGCCATATCTTGGATACAATATAAAGAGCTCCAACTGCCGTTGAAGACTACAGCAGGCCTGCACTCTGGACAATGCTGTTACCATTAGTTAAAGGGCCCCTATCCTACTATGCTATCTGGTCTCTCATTAGGGCGTCAAGGTTTTATAGGCCGGTCTGGGATCCCCTTTGGTGTTGTACCATATTGCCTTAACTAGTGGATTCTTTATAAACACTTGTTTATTCCCTAACTGTTACTTACTGTACATATGTATATCTTGCATCTGTGTTACTGAAATGGAATTAAACTGGTTTCTTGGGGATTCCTCACCTGAGTCTTGGTCATCATCCAGGACTCAGCTGATCAATAACCCCTTGTACACATACCTTTATTCCAGTAAACCTAAGAGAGTATCTAACTTGTGTAGGAGTGTCATTTAATGGTGCCTGCAAAAAGATGTCTGAGCCCGGTGTCAGGTGGGTTGGATGGTTCACAGGGTCAGGGCGGTGCAGACAAACCGGTAATTCTAAGCAGCTCTCAAGGGAGCAGTGCTGCAGAAAGAAAGGAAGGAAGGAAGGAAGAAAGGAAGAAAGAAAAAGAGGTGAGAGCACATGGGGGATAAAAAGCGAGATAAAAAGGGGAGCATGAGAGAGAGGAGAGGTGAGATGGAGAGAGGAGGAGAGACGGGAAGAAAAAGAGAAATATAGAGACAGAAAACGAGAGAGGGAATACGGGGGAAGGAGGGATGGAGAGAGAGGAGGAGAGAGGAAAAGAGCAGACACTAGTAGGAGAGGAAGACAGGAGGAAGAAAAGGAGAAAGACAGAAATAAAGAGAGAAAGAATGAAAGAGGTGAGATGCAGGAGAGAGAAATAAAAAAGAGAGATAAAGGTGTGATATGGGGGAGAGAGAAAGGAAGAGAGACAAGAAAAGAGAGGAGGGGAGAGGTAAGATGGGGAGAGGAGAAGAGACAAGGAGAGAAAGCAAGATAAAGTTGGACAGAGAGGAGAGATGGGGAGAAGTGGAAGAGACAGGGGAGACTAGACATGGAGGGAGAGAGAGAAACATTGTTGAGAGATAAAAGTGTAGACAGAAGAGAGAGGAGAACAGACCAATGGCAGCCAGTGTTTTTTCCTTTAGGGGGGCAAACAGCCTGCCCCCCCTTCCTGGGAGGGCAGTCGGGGCATCAAAGCCCCGCACTTGCAGCAGCTTTCTTCCTCCTCTGTGGTGTGGATCACAGCCGCTTCTACCGTGCATCCCCCTCCTCCTCCTCCAAGGCTTCCAATAGGATCGCCTGACTTCTCAGCCTTTCGGGAAACGTGTAACAGACCCGCGCTTCCTGATTGGCGGAGAGGCCATTCCGTGTTAGAAAAGCGAATATTAATTTGCTTTTCTAACACAAATGAGTGGGCTGCAAGCGCAATGCTCTGCGCTCGGAGTCCACACTATTTTGAAGCCTATTAGAGCCTATGGCTCTAATCAGGTGCTTTGAAGAAACCCCCTTGCGGCTGTAATTCATGTGGCCGACGTCCAGAAAGGGACCAGCCACATGAATGGGGTGGCCGCAGCAGCCATGGATAGATTCATGCTATGCATGAATCTATCCATTACTCATATAGGGGGTGGCGAGGATAGAGGGGGTGGAGCCCATGCGCCCTTAATGGCTGGGCCGCCCCTGGAACAGACTGGAGAAACACAGTAAAAACAGAGCTAAGCGGAGAATGAAAGAAAAAGAGAGAGATAGAGGAAGAGAGGAGAGGAGAAGGGAGGGAGAGGAAGTGATGAGAGTGGGAGATAAAGATAAAGAAGCATAGGAGAGGAGATGAAAGGAAATAAAAAAGCGAGAGTGAGACAGAAGGATAAAGGGAGTCAAAAAGATTTAAAAAAGAGGGGTAAGAGTGGGGAAGCCAGATAGAGGGAGAGCTAGAGACATGAAAAGAGAGAAGGGGAGGTTGACTTTCATTTTTCCAATGAACTAGGTTGTCCTCCAACAGTTTTGCCCATGCTCTGTAGACCAGGTGAACACACATCCCCTCCCCCAATTCCCTATGTAGATTTACATTATTATTATTATTCTGTAGCACCCTCTAGTGTGCTAGAAGTGTAGATGGATTTTGTTTGTTTAGTGTAGGTAAATTTGTGTAGGCTTGGCTGGCAGCCAAGCCTGTCTGTGTTTTTTTCTGGGTTGGGCAGAGATCCAGGGAGAGCTGGATGACTCTCAGGCAGCATCACTGAGACCTTCCCCCTACTCCCCTAAGGTGGAGCTGCCTGGAGTATTCTGAGGGCCCTGATCAATCTCCAACCTGGGTTGGCAGGGGGCAGGCCCCCTCAAATACTCTGGGTCAGCCCAGCAGGGGTGGAGTTGTTCGGGTGGAAGATGGAGATGTAGTGTTAGGCTGTCGTGGCCTTTGAGGGAGCTCCCCATTCTGGGGAGGAGGGATGACCTTGAGCCTGGGCTCAGGTGCGGACAGGACCCTCTTCAAGACACACAAAGGTATCCTGGCCAGGAGGCATGGGAGCAAGGAGAGGACAGCGGGAGAACACTGCCAGGCAAGTCTCCAGGACGTACAGGAACAGCCAAGAGAGCTGGTGAGTGACACACAGTCAGGAGAACTGGGAGGCATGTCTGAGAGGACTGGGATAGGGCAGTCTGGCATGGATGTAGGGCCATCAGGAGGAATGTGGGGTTACAGGCAAGAGTAAGGGGCAACTGCAGCCAGGAGGGGTGGCAGTGCCTGAAGAAGTGGCACTGGGAGCAGTAGCCACAAATTGGACAGCTAACACCAAGGACTTTTATCTTTTTGCTACTAACAAAAAGTATTTTTGTTAGTACTTCGAATTCTATTCATTGGGTGAGTGGAAGCCAGGGGAGGGATTGGCAGAGAAGAGTAGTAGACACTTATCGGTTGGTAAGTGGGATGAGCCTGGAAGCAGCATTCATGATGGACTGAAGGGGGATAGCATATGTAAAGGTAATCCAATGAGGAGCGAGTTGCAGTAGTCGAGGCGAGAGATAACCAGGGTGTAAATTAGGAGCTTTGTGGTGTCATTGATTAAAAAGGAGCATATTCTGGATATGTTGCGGAGGTTGAGGCGACATGATTTGGACATGGTATGGATGTGGGCCTGAAAGGATAGGTCAGAGTCAAGGATTAAACCTAGAACCTTGGCATGTGGGGAGGGACTGATAGTTGTGCCATCGATCTTGACAGAAATCAGGGGAAGGAAATATTATGAGCTTGGTTTTGGATAGATTCAGTTTGAAGAAGCAGTGTGACATCCAGACTGATATTTCTGTTAGTGAATCAGTGATGCATGAGGAAACTGATGGGGTGAGCTGAGGGGTAGAGAGATAGATTTGGGTGTCATCGGCATAGAAATGGTATTGGAATGGAAGCCATGGGAAGCTATCAGCTGACCCAGGGAGGAGGTGTACATCGAGAATAGGAGAGGTCCAAGGACAGAACCTTGGGGTAAACTAAAGGTAAGAGGAGTAGGAGGGGTAGGAAGTAGAGTTGTAAGTGACACTGAAGGTGTGGTGAGATAGGTAATTTTTTTGAGGAGGGGGTGACCAACTATATCAAAGGCAGCAGAGAGGTCCAAGAGTAAGAGTATGGAATAGTGACCATTGGTTTTAGCTGTTAATAAGTCGTTTGTGAGTTTTAGGAGAGCAGTTTCTGGAGGGTGTTGCGGGCAAAATACATACATACATAGCTTGAATATAACTGTCACTGGATGTGTGCACACCTGACAGCAACCATACTGAAAGTAGAAGCAGCATGTCCAAGGAAGTAGCTTTATACTGTAAATCAGTGGTTCTCAACCCTGTCCTCAAGTACCCCCAACAGTCCATGTTTTGGAGATTTCTTTTAGATAAAATAGCTGTCCAAAATACCAAGCCATTCACTCTGATTTAAAGCACCTGTGCAGGATAAAGGAAAACCTGCAAACATGGCCTGTTGGGGTACTTGAGGACAGGGTTGAGAACCACTGCTGTAAATTAGCAGAATCTTATATTACAGTGGTGTTGAAAAGTGCAGAATGGCCTACTATATAATTATATATACTTATAGAAATGTGCAGGCTGCTGTTGCTGATCGATCTGCTTCTGAAAATGCTAGTTGGCTGGCTGTCTCTGACATCCGTGCTTTCTGAGTCACTGACCTGGGACAAGCATGCAGCCAGTGAGGTCAGAGCAAAATCAGAACACCTGATCTACATTCTTGCTGTAGGTTATTCTCTTACAAGTACTGAAGGCATGCATGATAGTCAGGCAAGTTGCATTTCCAGAAGAAGAGGTCCAGAGCGCTATTCTCTATATCCTTCTATGTACACATTTCCTTAAAAGTAGAATTTTCCCTTCAAGGCAAACGTTGCTTTCTGTCAGCCGTAAATACCATTTACTCAAAATAACAATCAAATGGTTTTATTCATTACATATTCAATTAATACCCTGGATGGCAGAGGCCATTTGTAATGAGACTTTTGGCTGAGTTCCCAAGAGGCTGTGGGATTTGACATTCTGCACTCCATGCAATTATTTCAAATGTCACTTTGTACATTAATTAATTTCAGAAAAGGCATGCCTATAGGTTTTTACATGCCCAGCCAGCACGTCATTGGCGACGAGCAACCGTATCATTCATCATTAGAATTACCTGACTGCTGGCCAGCAGCTCCTTCTGGCATCTGAGAGGTTAATGATTTCATCCTTTTATAGGGTAATAATGCATTGCTCCATCTGCCAGACCGTTCTGCCCCATGCCCATGATAATGCCTGCCCTGTACAATTTAAAGGGGGACTCATTTTCAAAAATAGTATTAAAATGTATGTAAACCTAACAGTGGACTTCTCTTATTTGCTCCCCTTTGGTCTGTAATTATATTATGGAAAGTATTTTGTTGTATCTGTGTGACAAGTGTAAAAAGAAATACTTGAGCAAGGAGAAGGGCAAACCCGCTCCAGGTGTGTGATATCAGTTACCTCCCAGGTAGTCAGGTGGAGGTCAGGAAAGAACAAGAAAGGTGCGCCTCTAAGTGCAGTAGTGTAAAAAAGTAATTTATTAGACAAGATAAAAAACTACTCACAAAGGTAGTGTGCAGGTGCGCATTGCAGTGTCAGCCACTGCTGGCTATGGTAGTCCTTTGGTCCTTTGGGATGAGCTGCTAGGATGAGGTTCTGGTCTGCCTGGCGGTGGTGGGCTGGGGGGGGGGGCGGCGTTGGTGGTTCCCGGCGTCTCCTCCTCTAGCTCCGGTGGAATTTGGCGCGAACGACCGTTCAGTCCGTGCAGAGCAGATGGGCGTCTCATCCAATGGGCAGCTGGTAACGGCGACACGTTGCGGGGCTCCGCACCTTCTTCAGGCCGTGGTGCAGGTCAGGAAACCGCTGAAGAAGGGAAAACCGCACTCCGATGTCCAGGAGAAAATGTGGTTTAATGTGAACCAAATGACAAGAGAACAATCTAGGCAGACAGTAAAAAAGCTGAGAATGTAGGTTAACGCGTTTCACGGATCGGAGGTCCGCTTAGTCATAACCTCTATCCAAGAGCAGTCAGGTGCAACTATATATACATATAACATGTGTAGGTACTTAATGGCTCATTAATGATATGTAAACCAAGCACCAAATCTATTCACCAGCTGGCGTGTGTCCAAAAGTTAACACTAGAAGGACAGGTTCAAAGACAATACACCAATTGGGGAAAGAATAAAACCTCCTACATCGGTGGTATACACGCTGCGATCGGATACAAACCGATATCGCATGCAATTGCACCGTAAAAACATAAGTATAATATGTGAAATAGGAGAAAAGGGGGGACTCAAAGGGGATGAGTGAACTCCTACAGAAAACACACAGAGAATAGTAACTAATGTAAAAACTAAGCACAAGTGAAATATCCAAAGAAATAAAACATCCATGGAAAAAAGTTACAATATTGATACCGTGTTGACTAGTCAAAAAAAGGGGAGAAAGCAACAGCGCATTATAAAGTAATGTCAATCAAAAGGTTAGAAAATGTACTATACATATCAAAGTACGGATCACTTTACCCGTGTAAATAATATCTGTAAGGAGAGATTACGGGAACGGAACAAGACAATGAAAAGAAAAAATCCCCCGGGTGGAAAGTGTTTTGTTGTATCTGTGTGACAAGTGTAAAAATAAATACTTGTTGGTCCTGACAGAAATCCTGTGAGCTGATATATTTCTGTACCGACTCTTATCAATTATCATTCCCAGCTCTTTCTGTGCACTACAGACCCCCTCCCCATATTATGGAGAAGAGGAGAGGTGGGTGGTTCTGTAGTCCTATCCAGGGTGACAACGCTGCTCTTCTATAAATACAGTAAGGTGAGTATTTTAAGAGATTATATAGCATCTGATCAGTGTAGGGGACCTTAGACCAATCCAATCCTAGTATATTTATATGTAAATAATTGTACATAGATGACCTAGGCCATCCAAATAAAATCAATAGGATTTTACTAGATTCGTGATAGGACCTATCACAAATCTAGTAAAATCCTATTGATTTTATTTGGATGGCCTAGGTCATCTACGTACAATTATTTACAGTAAGGTGAGTGTCACCCTAGGACAGGAATCGTTTAAATGGCAGGATCACCAGATGAAAATCATGGGAAAGGCTTGAAAAAAAGTAAACCAATGAACCTACCTCCTGTAAGCCGGCATTCTTGATGTTAGATAGGGTTTGGATATCATTTAATAGTTCATAGAAATGGTCATTATGCCTAATAAAAATAATAAAACGCAATAAAAAATAAGAAATATTAATAATAATAGTGGAAAGAAAGTCCTGTAAAAAAATGATAAAACCAATGCATCCAACACATGTATAGAGAGGTAATCTACAATATTCTTGTTCTTGGGTTTAGATAAACTTTAGTGTTCTGTTAGGTCTATACAAGTGTTCATCTTGCCTAATAGGAAAATAATAATAAGAATATTAATAATAATAATAATAAAATTAAATACTAATAATGGGAAAAAAGCCTGAAATAAAAGAAAAACCAATGCATCTACTACATGTACTACTTGTGTTCTTCTTCTTGGGTTTAGATATCCTTTAATGGTTCGTACAATTGTTCAACCTAAATATAAACAATAATAATACTAATGAAATAAGAAATAATAATAATATTAGTGGAAAAAGAGCCTGAAAAAAAGAAAAACAGTGCATCCACCTCATGTAAGAACTGGTAAACTGCAACATTCTTGTTCTTGGGGTTAGATATATTTTATTGCTTGCTCTGTTTTCTATTTTGATTGGGACTAGAAAAATGTGAAATATTGCATATTAATATTTAATATTTTTATATTCAGCCTGAGTTTTGACTTCTTTTCATGTTTCCTCTGTCTTCTTCTACAAAGCCGGTTGCTTACAGAGCTCAGTAGCCAAAGTTGAAATTTACACACATAAATTCATGAGTCATAGCAATGAATGCTCCTCTCTCTGTATGACTCTCATCTGAGATGTCAATCAGAGAGAGCCTGCCTGAAAGGAGACCTTGACTTCTGTGCTGTCTCTGAAAAAAACGCAGTGCTCTGAGAATATTTTGTTGCATACCAACAATAATATACTGTGCATGAATGTACATTGAATAAATCAGTTGATTCATTCACACAAGTTAACACTGTCAGTTGACCACTATTTTTACTATTTTTTTTTTCCTGCGGAAAGCTTATTATATCCTTATAGAAATTAGAGAGAAGGCAGCTGCTGAGTCACTGATAAAAGGGGAAAAGCAGGGTGTAGAGACCCAACCTGAACAACCTAAAGTGTTAATAAAGGAGATAATAATTATTCTTAAAAATTCTGCCTCCCCCTTTCTCCTATCTACCCTGCATAGCCTGTATAGAAAAGATCAGTGTAAATACTTATTTTAATTCTGTTTGGACTGATCACATGATCCAGTAGCTCCGGCTGCCCTGTGTAAGGGAGAGCTTGAAAAATGCTGTGAATTCTTAAAGCCGTGATGTCATCCACCAGTTCCCATTGTGCCTCAATTGTTGTCACTCCCTCCTCTCCCCTGCAGCAGTAGCTCTCTACCACAGGGGATCTGGAGCTGCCGGATCTTGTGACCAGACCGGACAGGATTAAAAAACGGTATTTACACAATGCAGGATAGGTAGGAGAAGGGGGAGGCAGCATTTTTAAACCCTTCATGGCACAGGGTAAAACCTATCCTAACACTTGAACACAATTTTGCAACTTTGACATGTGTCAGTAAAACTGTATATATCATTGCAAATACTTTGTGCATCCAGGTGGGTTATACCTTATTATTTTCAGGACAAAATGGGATTTCATTTGGTGGTAAATGGTAATCCTGATTTTTTTTTGTTATTATCAAACAAAAACGGACCCAAAATGGTACAAAAATATTTTTAAAATGTATCTGTATTTTTCTTGCTACTACCATGACCACTTGCTGACCAGGCCTTTTCTGGAACTTTTTGGATGAGAGAGTTTGGGGTGGAGGAACTTGACTGGCCTGCACAGAGTCCTGACCTCAACCTGATAGAACACCTTTGGGATGAATTAGAGTGGAGGCTGCGAGCCAGGACTTCTCATCCAACATCAGTGCCTGACCTCACAAATGCACTTCTGGAAGAATGGTCAAACATTCCCATAGACACTCCTAAACCTTGTGGACAGCCTTCCCAGAAGAGTTGAAGCTGTTATAGCTGCAAAGGGTGGGCCAACTCAATATTGAACCCTACAGACTAAGACTGGAATGCCATTAAAGTTCATGTGCGTGGAAAGGCAGGCGTCCCAATACCCAATACTTTTGACAACATAATTCATCTCAGGAGGGGGCATAGATTTTGAAAGGTCTTTCTAACTTGTAATCTCTCCAAGAATGGTGATCCATCGGGCATCTACACAGCCCCATACACAAGTAATTATTTTGCAATTTGGCCATCTTCACTTGAATCTGATGGCAGTCCCACAGTATCACCTCTGAGATGTAAAAAAAAGGTGAATTTTTCCTTTAAGAACAATATGTACTAAGGTCTGTTGGGGTTTCCTGTGATCCTGTTGATGAGATCCAGTGGAACAGAGGGTTAACAGGCCATAGAAGAAGCTTGTTAACAGGAGGTCTCTCTTTATTCCTGCGGATGTAATAGAGAAGGAATACAACCTAAAGAGACAGTTGCGTAGCAACCAAAACTGAGTTCCCATTGATAATACCTGACCTGATTTCCCAGAAGGCTGAGGGAAGGCACCGTGGTCTGCGAGGCCTGTTCTATCAAGCTCTGTTATGACAAAAGAGAATAGTAAAGTATGAGAAATGGTTATGCTAAACTGTATTCATTCTGCAAATAAAGCAACTTTGGCGACTTGGGAACTGCACTTTGCATTTGTCAATCAACCACCTTGTCTGCCTTGAGCATAAGAATTTGGGACAAAGTAAATGCAAACCATAACTGAATGTTATTTAGTTTGCTGAATTAATGTGTATCATACAAAATTGCCATTTTTTCTACTAAAATATACTAAAATTTTTTACCAATAGTTGCCTATGTGCACTGCTGACCTTTTGCAGCCTCTTCCTGTCTACATGCCCTCCAGTGATGGCTGCATGGCCTTCTCAGAGAGGGTTTCCTGATTGTGACAAAAATGTACCATGCCTGTGTGAACCAAAAAAGGTATAAGTGATAAGGCACATCAAAGTCCCAAGCAAAATGTGAAAAGAAGTAATTATGTACATATAAAAAGAAAAAATTACGTGCTTTTAAACACACTCTTAGCTACAGTGGAGTACAGAGCAGGGCCGTCTTAATGAATGGGCACAACTGGGCACTGCCCAGAGGCCCCAGGTGCATGGGGGCCCCATGATCAGGGGCAGGACAGGGGAGGGGATGCTGTGCTAGGGAAGTACACCAATAATTTGGCCTCTTCTGCCCCTCTTCTTTGACACTGGTAACAATAGTCTTACTCCTGTTAGAAGAAACAGCGGCTAGCTTTTGCAGGAGAGGGGAATTGGCTTTATCCTCCCACCTGCAGGGAGCAGAAGAGTGCCAGAACTGAGACTGAGAGCTCACCTCAGTCTTAGCACGGCAGAGGAAGAAGGAGCTGCCATCATTGCAGGTGGGAACAAAATTTGTGATCTGTAAATTCAGGGGGGAAGGACGAACACAACTCTGAAGTGAGGGGAAACAGTGATGGGGCAGCTGATGTATGGGGACACCTGAGGTATGGGGGCACTGTGATAGGGACACCTGTAACCTATATGCCATTACATAGGGGGCTGTTGGTCCCCTATGTGATAGCAATAAAATAAAATAAAAAAAAAAGGTTTAATACATTTAAAAAGACACATAAAAATGCAAAAAATATTTTAGAGCCCCCCCCCCCCCCCCCACACACACACACACATACATGCATACATTTGAAAACACATGTGTGCATGTGTATGAAAATGGTGATTGCCCTACACATGTTACATATCGCCAAGTAAGCCAGAGTGAGATCAATAATTTTAGCACTAGAGCTCCTGCGTAACTCTAAACTGATGACCTATAGTGGCTTTATAGCATTGCTTTTTCAAAATATAGTGTATTGAAGTTTTTTTCACAACTTCATGGACA
This sequence comes from Glandirana rugosa, assembly GCA_018402905.1. NCBI lineage: Eukaryota > Metazoa > Chordata > Amphibia > Anura > Ranidae > Glandirana > Glandirana rugosa. Next base: position 657,292 of record BLSH010135249.1, read on the forward strand.
GAGACGATTTTAAGACTTGACATACTGGGTATCTATTTATTTGGTGCAACCTTATCTTTTCTATATGCTTAATTATTGCATTTTAAAAGCTCTAAAGATAACTTTAGTGTATTTTTCTACTGAAATTTACATTTCATAAACTGTGGCACTAATATGTGACTCAAAAAATTGGAACTACCACTATTTTATTCTCTAGGGCAGGGGTGTCAAACTCAATTTCTTTGAGGGCTGCATCAGCATTATGGTTGCCCTCAAAGGGCCGGCTGTATCTGTAAGACTATGTAAATTTACTCAGGGTATTTTGTCTGAGAGAATAGGTGCAGGAACTCAACCATGCCCTCCCTTGATGAACTGCATTGAGCAGTGGATGTGGCCAAATTGCACTAAAAGTGGGAGGATCAAAGGAGGATATCAGGAGTGCCTTATGTGCACCAGTTGAGGGATATGCAGGGTTGAGGAGTGTGCTACATACAGAGTGCAGGGTTGAAGGGTGTACTATGCACAATGTGCAGAGTTCAGCTCTCTTGGCTGTCTACATCTCATAACCACCCCTCCTCACCTCTGCACCATTCTTCCCCATCCCCCATATATGCATCCCCCCCCCAAAAAAAAATGTTTCTTCGCACCTTACTTATCCAGTCCAGCTCTAGTACCTTCTGGCAGTGTCGCCAGCCCTGCCTTTCTAGCAGGAAGATCATTGGTTAGAATTTGGGCAACCAGGCACAGATGGGGATCAAAGTGCAGCTTACCACTTGGTGCCCCATCCCACACTGCTCCTGCCATCTGAATCATCCTTGTCCGTGCCATGAGTGCAGGGCAGGCTAGCAATCTGTGAGAGTTTCCACCACATTCCAGCTGAAAAAAAGCTCTGGTTGTGAGGGCCAAATGAATTTGCCTGGAGGGCCGAATTCATTTGACACATGCTCTAGGGCAGGCATCCTCAAACTACGGCCCTCCAGCTGTTGTGGAACTACACATCCCATGAGGCATTGGAAAACTCTGACATTCACAGACATGACTAGGCATGATGGGAATTGTAGTTCCTGAACAACTGGAGGGCCATAGTTTGAGGACCCCTGCTCTAGGGTGTCTTCTTTCAAAAAATATATAATGTTTGGGGGGTTTATGTAATCTTCAGGCCTAAAATTATTTTAGAAATGTTTAAAAAAGAATTTTAAAAAAATGGCTCCAGGTCTAAAGTGGTTAAAGCTAAAAAGAAATTTTAGTGATTGGGTTTACACCTACTTTAGCTGTGCTCTTCCCATCAGTTCCTTTTTCCCTAGGAGTTCCGAAACTCCCTGAATATGACCAGCAGTTCCCAACTGCTCCTGATGACTTGCAGGTTTCGAAACACATTGCGAATCTTGCCAGTCATAACACTTTTTCGTTTCTCATCGTACTATTACAAATAATGCTGATTTTTTTGGAGTCTCCCCCATTTTTCTTCCCCTGAATTGGATTCTGGTGAGTTCCTGACCATCTTTTCTACACACTCTTTATCGCTTTTCCCATTATCACGTTCAGCGTTTTTTCTATTTTTTTTTCTCCCGCCTGAGCTGCTTCAGTGCAAAACAAGATACTTGTAGGAGGTCAGATCAAGGGCTGACTCGCAGCTTATTAAATCTATAAATAAAACAAGATCCAGGTCACCTAAAATGGCCAGTTACTCTTCTGTACCTACTCGACAGAAACAAAGAAAATCTGGGAAGGTGAAAATGAAATAACTATATCGAGAGAAGCACCGTGCCGATCTTATTGCATTATTTCCATGACACAGTGGGGTTGATTTACTAAAGCTTGCAATTTGCAAAATTTGGTGCAGCTCCACACAGAAACCAATCAGCTTCAAGGTTTTAGTGTCAAAGCTGAGGTTAGAAGCTGATTGGCTACCATGCACAGCTGCACCATTTTTTGCACTCTCCAGCTTCAGTAAATCAACCCCAATGTATCCCCGCAGATGCAGGGCTGGTTTTGAATGATGCTTCTGACACAGCAAAAAACTAAAAGAAAGTTTTTTCATCCCTTATGGTCGTTTGAGGTCACTGTTGCTGACAATTGGCTGCTGTGTAGTCAGATTTGATAGGTGATTGTTTTTCAGCCAAAAGAATTCTAGGAATAAAAATGTAAGCATGTTTAGCATTATCAAAACATCAAAGTCATTTCCATCGAATTAGAAGGCATGACATGGGGGCTCTTTATTACACCTTTAATGAGTCTTACTGTAATTAAATTAATTTATTTTTTTAATTATTTTTTAGGTTTTATTTACTGTTATTAAATGTATTTATTTTTTCAATACTTTGTTAGGTCTATTAAAACATTAGGGCTCATTCACAATGGACTAAAAAAGGAATCGAAATGCCCCAAATTGTTACCGGAATTTGTGGTCATTGGATACATTAAGTCCCGAGTCTGCAGAGTGGAAGGGTCCTTCTTCAAGATGTCCACGTGGATGACTGGTGACATGGACACTTCCCATTGGCTCAGCCACCTTCTCACAGGATCCCTAACGCCTAGTACACACAATGAGATTATTGGACGAATGATCTCTGTTTTTTTTGCTAATCTCATATCGTAAATGAACAATTTACTAAAGTTATGAAAATTCTCATACAACAGAATAAAAATTCGGAAGTGATGTAATGTGTTTTTGTGTATTTTTATTGTATTTTCAAATGAAAACTGTACTGATTAAATGAAAATTGTACAATCTGATATTGTGCTGCCTGCTTGTCCCATCAGATGGAGGCAGAGGCCACGATTAATGCAGTGAGGAGACCCCAGTGGGACCACTTGCCATTGGTGATCACCTCCATGCTTATCTGAAAGAAATTTCACTCATGCAGGGTGATGTAATGCTTACATTTGATTGATGCATGACCATACTTCAATCTTTGGGAGAGCATCCAACCACATCTTAAGGATATATATCCATATGGGCAAGTGTGTTTGACCTACTTAACTCAGGGGTCCTATATTTAAGGTGAGCAACTAGCAGGGCTCGAGTCCTGTGGGAACGCATAGGAACGGAGTTCCTGCGTTTTTTCCATGGCAGGAACTCCGTTCCCATTGGCAGCCGCGTCCTGCAGGACTGTCAGTGGCTTACCAAGGAGGGGCGAGGTAGAGTGGATGGAGACTCACAATCCTGTACACTAATGATCTAATCCCACTGTGTAGCTGTTTAGAAAAAAAAATAAGAGTGAAAGGAAAAAATACTGCGCTTATCCGATGAAGCAAATTTGAACAAAAGCAGCCAGCACAACAATAAACCCTAATATAGTGTACGTAATAAAATCTAAAAAGTGCAGCACTGTGTATTTGCTAGTTAGCAATATCTTGGTAAAAATAAATAGTACAAAATGTCCAGTGATAAGAATGTAAAAAAGTATAAACAAAAATTGTTGACTGGTGTAAATAAAGTCCTCCCATCCAGGGGTATCAAGATTATATAGGTACACTCTTCACCCACATGCAGTGTGAACCTTCACCAGGGAAGTATATAAAATACCCATACCAGAAATAATCTGGGTAAACGCCCCTCATCAGAAAGGATTCTTAAAGAGGATTCGTCAGATGTCCGTGAGATTCATGTCCAACAGGCTGTGTCCACCAACCTTCATACCAAGGTGAATATCGATGGGTAGGATATCCCAATCGCTGTAACTTTAATAGCTGGTAGTATTGACCTCATACAAGGAAAAAGGGATCCCACATAGTGTAATACTGTTTGACCAAGTATATTTATTGAAATAAAATGCACTTACATGCGTAAAGGATAAAAGAGCATCACATGGAATTCCAATGTACAAAGTAGGCGCAATGAGCTGGAGCAGACCCTCTTCACCCGACGCGTTTCGTCTGAAGAGACTTCAACTGGGGCATGGGTCTACTGCTCCCCATTGCGTTGTATATATACTAAATTCATAATTGATCAATTGGTTCCATTAGTGGAACCTGCCCATCTGGGTCATCACACTGAGTGTCAAGCCTCGATCTGAGCTATAATAGTCCGCCACCTTATTGGTCAGGCAGCATGACTCAAATCTAAAACCACTTCCAATTGGTGGTTACCCTTACAAGGAAACATTTCCATTTAATGCCTCAGAAAAACGTCATTTCCTGGCGGATACGGTCATTAATTTATATGGGGTGTTTGAACACATAATTCTACCAAAAAGTGTCGATCAATACCTTACTATTGTTATAAAAAATAGTCACATATGCCTTCTGTAGAATAAAATGTTAACTTCATACATAACGGCATTGGTGTCTCCAAAGGATGTCCATATAGTGAGCCCACGTAAGTGGTGCAGAGAAAAACAATCTTGTAAATATGACAGGAAGGGGCAGGATACTTCCACCGGGGGCAGTCCCAGATCCGGCCTGGGAAACCGCTCACTTAGTAGACCAATACGAGACCATGCTCGTAAAGCCCGTCACTTCCCGTGCGATGCGGAAATGACGTGCCTATTCACGCAGAGGAAGGTGGGGACTTGAATAGTCATAACACAAAGCCGCTCCAAACGGGAAATGATGTAATCCCCATATAAATAAATAAATAGCGGGTGTATACCCACACGAGACAATACTCGTAAGACACATCACCCCCCATGTGATACGGAAGTGACGTGCATGTACTCACAGCGGGCAGAAGAAACTCGAATTGTCATAAAAGGAGCCACTGCATCCGGGAAATGACGGAATCTGCATACATTATTATAAAATCAAATGACAATTATTAAAAAAACTATAAAAACAGCTGGTATTAAATTTCTATGTGCTAATATAGGCACTACAATAAGGAATTAGATTAGACTTATAAATGTAAAAACTATAAGAAAATAATATACGTTAGTATTAAACAAACTATGTATAAAAAATAGTGTATGCAATGCAGACTGCAAATTCAACTCCAATAATGGCATCAAGTTGACAGTTCCTATTACTTGCAGTTTACAGATTATATAAAAACCATTATGCATGGTATAACTGTCATACAACCAGAACTTTTTAGGGACAAAAATTATAAGTGGAGCAATTTCTGGATAAAAACAGGAAAGGGGGGGGGGGGAGAGGGGGTGGGTAGGGGGAACTAAGCTTGATTAATAAAGGCGTTGATATCCCAATCAACATTGATACCTTTAGGGTGATAAGTTTTTAGTTCATAGATCCAGAAAGTTTCAAGGCGTGATACGCCGCTAGTGGTAGCACCACCCCTCCATGGAGCCACATATTTATCAATGATGGAAAAAACAGTGCCAGTTGGATCCCGCTGATGGTATTTTAAATAATGTTTAGGGACAGTATGTTTAGTAGATCCCTTAATGATGCCCGTAATGTGTTCACCCATCCTTACGGAGAAAGGACGGATGGTACGAAAAACATATTGCCTTTTGCAGGGGCAGGTTATTAGATGCACTATGTTTTTAGTAGTGCAGGTGGTAAAATGTTTCATGGCATACGTACAGTTAGTTACTGAGGATGTGAAGGTTTCCATTCATCTG
>BLSH010135249.1:665049-678750 GCA_018402905.1 Glandirana rugosa
GGACAGATCTAGTATACGGGCCTGATAAAGTAATAGTTGGTAAACACCCAGTATGGGAAATGATTATTTAAACAAGAAATCTTAGAGACGAACAACGTTTTTGAGACAGAGCACCCATGTCAAGGCAGAATCAGCATGGTAGCCCGATGTACCCTGTCTGAGTTCGGAGGGGAGATCGCTGATTATAATTTCCCCCACCGCCGCACCGATCATCCCTGAGTGTCCCTGTATCCTCCCGCTGTGTCCTCCTCTGTGCTAAGCCCCCCTCCTCCGGTCATCCTAGTGTCCAAGTATCGGATGAGGCATCGGGAGCATTTGCACGAGTACAAGTACTCGTGCAAATGCTAGGTATCGGCACCGATACCGATACTAGTATCGGTATCGGGACAACCCTAGTATATACCCTTGGACAGTTGTCATCACAGACCTTGGCTTGAGTCTGTCCCATGTAGCCCGATGGTACGACTAAGACGGAACTGTACCCACGAGACAGAGTTTTTGCAACAAGCAGAGATTCTAAAGAACAAATTTATTAGTAAAGGGTATGACCCACAAATGGTTGATAATGAAATAGTCCGGGCATATGATCTAGACAGGAATTCACTCCTCGTCGATAGAGTAAATACTGATCAATCACAAAGAGATATTCATGGAATTAAATGGTCTTTTATTACGACTTATTCTAATCAACATAAACAGATCAAGAGTATTATCCAGAAACACTGGTACATACTCAAAAGTGACCCGATATTAGGCTCCTCACTTCCAGAAAAGGTGAAAATCACCTATCGCGGAGCCCCTACGATCAGGAATCAAGTCGCACCCAATGTTATTGACCCTCCTATTAGACCTACATTCTTTAGAGATCTAAAGGGATATTTTCCTTGTAAGAAATGTAGAGTCTGTCAATATAATGCCTGTAGGGACAGACAAATGGAAACCTTCACATCCTCAGTAACTAACTGTACGTATGCCATGAAACATTTTACCACCTGCACTACTAAAAACATAGTGTATCTAATAACCTGCCCCTGCAAAAGGCAATATGTTGGTCGTACCATCCGTCCTTTCTCCGTAAGGATGGGTGAACACATTACGCCATCATTAAGGGCTCTACTAAACATACTGTCCCTAAACATTATTTAAAATACCATCAGCGGGATCCAACTGGCACTGTTTTTTCCATCATTGATAAATATGTGGCTCCATGGAGGGGTGGTGCCACCACTAGGGGAGTATCACGCCTTGAAACTTTCTGGATCTATGAACTAAAAACTTATCACCCTAAAGGTATCAATGTTGATTGGGATATCAACGCCTTTATTAATCAAGCTTAGTTCCCCCTACCCACCCCCTCTCCCCCCCCTTTCCTGTTTTTATCCAGCAATTGCTCCACTTATAATTTTTGTCCCTAAAAAGTTCTGGTTGTATGACAGTTATACCATGCATATTGGTTTTTATATAATCTGTAAACTGCAAGTAATAGGAACTGTCAACTTGATGCCATTATTGGAGTTGAATTTGCAGTCTGCATTGCATACACTATTTTTTATACATAGTTTGTTTAATACTAACGTAGTTTTTAAATTTATAAGTGTAATCTAATTCTTAATTGTAGTGCCTATATTAGCACATAGAAATGTAATACCAGCTGTTTTTATAGTTTTTTTAATAATTGTCATTTGGTTTTATAATAATGTATGGAGAGTACATCAATTCCCGGATGCAGTGGCTCCTTTTATGACAGTTCGAGTTTCTTCTGCCCGCTGTGAGTACATGCACGTCACTTCCGTATCACACGGGGGGTGATGTGTCTTACGAGTATTGTCTCGTGTGGGTACACACCCGCTATTTATTTATTTATTTATATGGGGATTACATCATTTCCCATTTGGAGCGGCTTTGTGTTATGACTATTCAAGTCCCCACCTTCCGCTGCGTGAATAGGCACGTCATTTCCACATCGCACGGGAAGTGACGGGCTTTACGAGCATGGTCTCGTATTGGTCTACTAAGTGAGCGGTTTCCCAGGCCGGATCTGGGAGAAGTATCCCGCCCCTTCCTGTCATATTTACAAGATTGTTTTTCTCTGCACCACTTCCGTGGGCTCACTATATGGACATCCTTTGGAGACACCAATGCCGTTATGTATGAAGTTAACATTTTATTCTACATAAGGCATATGTGACTATTTTTTATAACAATAGTACGGTATTGATCGACACTTTTTGGTGGAATTATGTGTTCGAACACCCCATATAAATTAATGACCGCATCCGCCCGGAAATGATGTTTTCTGAGGCATTAAATGGAAATGTTTCCTGGTAAGGGTAACCACCAGTTGGAAGTGGTTTTAGATTTGAGTCATGCTACCTGACCAATAAGGTGGCAGACTATTATAGCTCAGATCGAGGCTTGACACTCAGTGTGATGACCCAGATGGGCGGGTTCCACTAACGGAACCAATTGATCAATTATGAATTTAGTATATATACAGCGCAATGGGGAGCAGTAGACCCATGCCCCAGTTGAAGTCTCTTCAGACGAAACGCGTCGGGGGAGGAGGGTCTGCTCCAGCTCATTGCACCTACTTTGTACATTGGAATTCCATGTGATGCTCTTTTATCCTTTACGCATGTAAGTGCATTTTATTTCAATAAATATACTTGGTCAAACAGTATTACACTATGTGGGATCCCTTTTTCCTTGTATGAGGTCAATACTACCAGCTATTAAAGTTACAGCGATTGGGATATCCTGCCTCCATCGATATTTACCTTGGTATGAAGGTTGGTGGACACAGCCTGTTGGACGTGAATCTCACTGACATCTGACGAATCCTCTTTAAGAATCCTTTCTGATGAGGGGCGTTTACCCAGATTATTTCTGGTAAGGGTATTTTATATACTTCCCTGGTGAAGGTCCACACTGCATGTGGGTGAAGAGTGTACCTATATAATCTTGATACCCCTGGATGGGAGGACTTTATTTACACCAGTCAACAATTTTTGTTTATACTTTTTTACATTCTTATCACTGGACATTTTGTACTATTTATTTTTACCAAGATATTGCTAACTAGCTGCACTTTTTAGATTTTATTAGAAAAAAAAAATACTTTTCCCGGTCTCCTGTGTTCAGTGCTGGCCAGGTGACAGAAAACTGACTATTTCTTCATTTTTGGCTTTCCGCGGCTTAATCCGCCTCATCGCTCCTGGCCGGCTCCAGTGGAATGATATAACCGGTCTTCAACTGTGTAGCGCGATGCGACGGATTAATCTACAGAAAGCCGAAAATGAAGAAATAGTCCATTTTCTGTCACCTGGCCAGCACTGAACACAGGAGACTGAGAAAAGTTGTTTTTTTCTAAACAGCTGCACAGGGGGATTAGATCATTAGTGGACAGGATTGTGAGTCTCCACCCACTCTACCTCGCTCCCCTTCTCAGTTTCCTGCAGCCCTAGTTGCCCAGCTGGTGGTGCCCAGTGACACATCTGAGGGCCCCCCCCTGCTGCTCCCCCATTGATTGGCACTGGCGAGGCTGAGCTGATGGGCACTGACCAGGCTGCATTAATGGGCACTAGTGAAAGCTGCATAGATGGGTATGGATCAGGCTGTATTAACAGGCACTGGTGAGGCTGCATAGATGGGCATAGAGAAGGCTGCATTGGAGGGCACTGGTGAGGCTGCAATGGTGGGCACTGGTGAGGCTGCATTGATGGTCACTGATCAGGCTGCATTAACAGGCACTGGTGAGGCTGCATAGATGGGCACTGATCAGGCTGCATTGAGGAGCACTGGTGAGGCTGCATTGGTGGGCACTGGTGAGGCTGCATTGATGGGCACTGGTGAGGCTGCATTGATGGGCACTGATCAGGCTGTATAGATGAGCACTGGTGAGGCTGCATTGATGGGCACTGTTGAGGCTGCATTGATGGGCACTGATCAGGCTGCAATGCTGAGCACTGCGGAGGCTGCTTTGATGGGCACCAGGGAGGCTGCATTGATGGGCACTGGTGAGGCTGTATTGATGGGCACTGATGAGGCTGCATTTGATTGGCACTGAAAAAGCTGTATTGATGGGCACTGGTGAAGCTGCATTGATGGGCACTGATGAGGCTGCATAGATGGGCACTGATCAGGCTGCATAGATGGGCAGTGATGAGGCTGCATTGATGGGCACTGGTGAGGCTGCATTGATGGGCATTGGTGAGGCTAAGATAGTGAGCATTGGCCAGGCTGCATTGATGGGCACTGATCAGGCTGCATTCATGGGCACTGGTGAGGCTGCATTGATGGGCATTGGTGAGGCTGCATTGATGGGCACTGGTGAGACTGCACTGATGGGCACTGGTTAGGCTGTGCTTAAGAGGCTGCATTGATTGGCCCTGTGAGGGGCATTGCTATAGATTAGGGCACAGTAGTGTTGCCCTCTGGAAAGTGAACCACAGTGGATCACTTTTCATATTGTGTTTGAAAGGTGGCAAGGAAGCATTATATTGCCTCCTCACCATCTGATTTAATCCCTAAAAACCTGCACCACCTCGCTGCAGCTGTGTTTGTTTTTCAAGGGGTGCCAAATATAGGATCTGCGCCTGACATAGGAGTCCTGATAATATAAACGCCACCGTACAGTGTATCTTACCGACCGCTCGTTACAGATATAATGTCACTTCCAGGTGGGCGTGATGCACAATGTGGTAGTAGTGGTGTGGGGGGTAAGGGGGGAATCTTGGATGAGTTCCCACACATTTTTCCCAGGACTTGACCCCTGGCCATTAGTAGAGTCCAAGGTGGAGACTGTGCACAGATTTATTCACACAGTGCCTATCCTGATGCACATCTTTACACCTTTTGGAGCCTTTGTGTCCTATGTTTATGAACTGTCTTCCATGAACTTTTTCCCAATTACTTTATTTCCCAGCACTGCACTATTGTATCTTATATTGTCCCATCGGATAATATCCGATGATCTGCTCTCCAAATGATCAGATTATTGTACGATCACTTCCAAAGCGGTATTTTCCGTACAGTTTTCTGATTGTGTGTATGGGCCATAACACTCTGGTGGCAGTATGGTAATGTGACGAGGGGCTGCAGCAAAACCTGTTGGTGGTGGGCACTATCTACAGCAGGGGTTCACCAGTCTCCACTCTCAGAAGAGGTCCCAGAGAGGGTCACATATGGGCTTGTCTTTCTAAGTAATTTGTGGACAAGATGACAGACATAAAAAATTTATGCAATACTAAAATTATGTTTCTGATACAAAACATGGGAAAATTAATCATAAATAAAGGCTTGATTTTTGGTAAATTTTGCTCATTTTGTCGTAGCTCTACCACTGGAGGGGCCGCAGTAGTTTCCACAGGTTTGTTTCCCAAAACTGTGCAAGGCAACCAAGCTTGCCTTTTTGGAAATGTATTTGCTTGTAGTAACTTGGGAGGGGACTTGGGGTGATGCGGAATACTCCAAAACTTGGCAGCAGTCGCACTAATATAGGTAGGTTGAAAAAGTCCATGGTTCATGGCTGGGGGCCATGAAGTAGTTTTAGCACAGAAAAGAGGCTCTACTCACTGGATCCTGGCAATCAAGTGCTGCCTCTTGCAATGTAGTCCAACATTCAGTCCAAAGGGCTCCAGGGGCATGCAGGTCTCCCTCCTCTCACAGATGATCCTTCCCCACAGGGGAAAAAAGTCAATCTCCTCTGGACTCCAGACTATTTAACAGCACCCCAGACACCATCCAGGGCATGCCTCCCCAGGGATTGGCCAGGCCCTGTTTAACATTCAGACTGGCCATTTGAATTCTCCCTTCCAAAGTTCAAGAAGCTTCATCTAGAGAGAGGGGGAAGTAACCAAACTCTCAACCTGTGAAGCCATGAACAGACCAGGCCAAACAACCACTGCTCCTCTGATTACAGAGCAAGCCAAAAGCCAAAATTTAATTACCAGCCTAACTAGAAAAGTACTACATTCTTTTTATACGACCTGAAAAAAAACCAAAACAAAATAAAATATATAAAATAGCTAAGTGGAGAGGAGTAGGGAGGAGCTAACTAGAGCTGATTAGGGTTAATTAAGGGTTAATAAGGGAGCAAATGATTAAATAGAAATACATTTTATTTAATATATATATATATATATATATATATATATATATATATATATATATATACACCCACTTTACTAGGTACACCTTGCTAGTATTGGGTTGGGCCCCCTTTTGCCTTCATTCTTCGTGGCATAGATTCAGCAAGGTGTTGGAAACGTTCCTCAGAGATTTTGCTCCATAGTGATTATGATAGCATCACATAGTTGCTGCAGATTTGTTGGCTGCACATCCATGATGCGAATCTCCTGTTCCACCACATCCCAAAGGTGCTCTATTGGATGAGATGTTGTGACTGTGGACGCCATTGGAGTGCAGTGACCTCATTGTCCAGTGGTGAGATGATTGGAGCTTTGTGACATGGTGCATTATCCTGCTGGAAGGAGCCATCAGAAGATGGGGACACTGCAGTCATAAAGGGATGGACATGGTCAGCAACAATACTCAGGTAGGCCGTGGCGTTTAAACGATGCTCAATTGGTAATAAGAGGCCCAAAGTGTGCCAAGAAAATATCCCCCACACAATTACACCCCCAGCCTGAACCATTGATACAAAGCAGGATGGATCCACGCTTTCATGTTGTTTATGACAAATTCTGACCCCACCATCTGAATGTCGTACAATTTTGGTGATCCTGTGCAAATTGTAGCCTCAGTTTTCTGTTCTTAGTTGACAGGAGTGGATCCCAATGTGGTCTTCTGCTGCTGTAGTCCATCTTCTTCAAGGTTCAATGTGTTGTGCGTTCAGAGATGGTATTCTGTATACATTGGGTGTAACGAGTGGTTATTTGATTTACTGTTGCCTTTCTATCATCTCGAACCAGTCTGCCCATTTTCCTCAAACCTCTGACTTCATCAAGGCATTTTCCTCCACACAACTGCCACTCACTGGATATTTTCTCTTTTTTTCGTACCATTCTCTGTAAACCCGAGAGATGGTTGTGCGTGATAGCCCCAGTAGATCAGAAGTTTTTGAAATACTCAGAGCAGCCCATCTGCCACCAACAACCATGCCACATTCAAAGTCACTTAAATCCCCTTTCTTCCCCATTCTGATGCTTGGTTTGATCTTCAGCAAGTCTAGATGCCTAAATTCATTGAGTTGCTGCCATGTGATTGGCTGATTAGCAATTTGTGCTACCAAGTGATTGAACAATGTGTACCTAATAAAGTGGCCAGTGAGTGTATATTGTTTGTAAGATTTCTCTAACACAGTGGTTCTCAACTCCTGTCCTCAGGACCCACCAACAGGCCAGATTTTAAGTATAATCTTGGGGAGATGCAGACTAGAATACTGCAATCACTGAGCAGCAAATTATGTCACCTGTGCTGTATTTCAGTTATCCTGCAAACCTGGCCTGTTAGAGGGTCCCGAGGACCAGAGTTGAGAACCACTGGTCTAACAGATGTCAGAAGCCTATCAAGGATCACACCTTTGTTCTTCATATGAATGAAAGAGTAACCAATACACTGGTATGTTGTATTTCAATTTCTTCAAGTTTCACTGGAGATGCTGCATTTTGACAGCAGCTTCTGCTGTGTAAAACAAACCAATTACTGGCTGTCATATTTGCCGGTAATAGCAGCAGGTGGAATAGCAGTGGGGGGATCAATAGCAGACGGAAAAGACTTAGATGTAAAATGCGCCCTTTTTTATTCTTTTTAGGACGTATCTCTTATGTTCAAAATCTTCATGTGAATAATGTAATTTTGAGTGGAGCTGAAAGCTACAAAAAATGCAGCCTTTTATCTGACGTCAGATTATGAACTTGTGAAAGAGTTAAGCTACAAAACTGATGAATAAAAGGATCTCGCTAGGAGAGATTTTTGAAGCTAGGGGCAAATGCATTTATAAAAAAATAGCAGTCCTAAAAATGACACAAAAGATGCAAAGCATTGTTGTATACGCCAAAAAAAATGAACAGAGCAGTATGATAAGACGCCAAAATAAAATGTGACGGCATTCTCTGATTCCCCCATGTCCTGAGGGAGTGCTTAAAATGTTAATGCCTTTGGGGGGGATTCATTTCTATAATTGAGCTGTTGGTATTTAGGAACTGTGTTGTTCTCTTTTTTTCAACATTTAAATGTTTTTTTTTTGTCTGTCTTGGATAAAGGGAAAAAATCCTCTCTGCTTTGGGTTGCTCACAGGAGGCGGTGACATTTCCCATTTAGCAGGGATAAATCAGAGCTCAGGTGAATGATCAGATAAGCTAATCAGTGAAGGTAACTACATCCCTATATCAATACAAATAGGACTACAAAGGGATGGGGCTGTGGGATTTTAATGGTACCACAATAGACTTACATATTACGTGTTAAAATTGTAACAAATTTATTGAGACATATATAGTACAAAAAAGACCACATTTTGTACTATATATGTCTCAATAAACGTGTTACAATTTTAACACGTAGTATGTAAGTCTATTGTGGTACCATTAAAACCCCACAGCCCCATCCCTTTGTAGTCCTATTTAGCAGGGATATACATCAAGCGATCCAGCGTCAGTGCAGCCGGCTCTACCACTAGGCGGAATAGGCGGCCGCCTAGGGCGCACTGCCGCCCAGGGCGCCAATCCCCTGTCCATATACTACCCCAGCCTGTCCATATACCTGCGGACCATGGCTAACATGAGAAAGCGAGCCGGTGCCGCTATTATTTGTCTTTAGGCCGGGTCCAGAGGCACAGGTGCAGGCCTGTGGCCCATGGCTAAAGAAATAGGTAGAGAGGCGCTACAAAGATCTCCACCTCCACCACCTCTGTTGTATACATGGACAGTGCAAAGGGGGTGGAGTCAGGGGCGGAGCCAATGGGCGGCAAAATGAGGTTTCGCCTAGGGTGTCAAAAAACCTTGCACCAGCCCTGCATCAGTGTAAAAGTGACTTTGTCTCTTGCATAAAGTTGCTCCGAAAAATGTATCTGTAAAAGAATGAAATGACCACTTACCTCACCCGCTGCCCATTTAGGTGAAAGCCGGTCAATTGTAGAGAAATATGTCTTCCAAAAATGACAATTCAAGTAGTGTAAAGCTCCTTGATCCTCCGCAGCGTTCACTGCTTCTTCCTGAGATAATAAAATGGTGCCATTTATGGTGGACAGATGATGTAGAAGGCCCCCACTCCTGTTCAGTGATGGTTGTGCCAGTTTGATGTAGATGAAATGTAAGGGGGCTTGTGATTGGCTGGTTGTTGGCTCCCTGCCCAGTTTCTCTTTGGATATGACAGCTATCCACCCGCTGGTAGTTGTACCCCTTTGCCATATTGTACCCAATTCCTAGATGTAGGCCTGCTCATGAGATCCCTGACCGTAGGCCTTAATATTAAAAAATAAAGGAATGTCCACAGAAGTAATTGATTTTCTGCACTATACTGGAACTTCTCAAGATGACTGTGACATCTAACATCACCTTGACATACTGACAGAACTCTTCCGTGCAGAATGCCATACACAGGAACAGACATTCTGTAGCAGTTATTTGGGTGCAGAAAGCTAGCACATAACTTGTAGGCCATCTTCTCTTGATACCTCCTCAATCCTTGGGATAGGGTTGGCACCTCATCCCTTTAAAGCCGAACACATATGGATTACACAGGTTGTTCTGATGCTAATTTAATGCAGATAAGGCATCAAGTGAGTTTAATTACTACCTTAATGAGCCACAGAACCTGTGTAATTCATTTGTGTTTGGGTTTAAAGGGATGAGGTGGCAACCCTACCTTGGGAGCACCACAGAATTGGGACCTTGCTCCATGTAAACTAGATCAACAGCATTCAGCTTCTGTTAAGGTGCCAGTGTTGAGCATACCAGTCTATCCCAATGTCCCACTTCATAGCTCTGCCCAGCCAGGCATACTACCCAATGACACACTCATACCCAGCTGTACTAGTACTCACTTCAGAGAACTCTCAGCCTGGCTTAAAAGGCCTCTTGTATCCCACTCACAGTCCACAGCAGACCATAAAAGATGTATATAAAAGACCTTAAAAGTTGGACTTTACTGGAACCAGAAAGGAACCACAACATAAATTGTATAAAAAACATATTTTATTCCAAACCATTAAAAAATGAATAAAAACCTGTATGCACAATATCCTGTGCTATGGCCAGATTAATACAACATCAGACATTGCAACAAAAGAGTTGCACTGTTTACACATTATACTTTGCAGGTCCAATGTGGAAGGCCGATGTGTTTCGCTTAATAGCTTCCTCAGGGCCTTATCATCTTGGTTGTAACAGTAGCAGAATGGTAAGAGCAGTAAGGATGTGGAATTCTCTACCAAAAACAGTGGTTTCAGCTGGGAGCATAGATAAGTTTAAAAAAAATATTAGATGGGTACCTAAGGGACCACAACACTGAGGGATATACAATGTAATACTGACATAAAAGCACACACATAGGTTGGACTTGATGGACTTGTGTCTTTTTTCAACCTCACTAACTATGTAACTATTTAAGAATGGTCTAGCTAAAAGAAAATGCACAGTGAACAGCAAGAATTATATACAGTATAATATAGCATGTAAACCACTCTGTGTGAAACACTTACAAATCGCTTGGATACTGTAGCCTAGGGAGGTTGCTGTCATACAATGTAGACCATAAAAGAGTCAGGGTGACTAAAGCTGGCCCTTCTGGGTGTTGGACTATCTCACCCAGAGCTTCAGGCTCCATTCACACTTGTCATGCAACTTTGGACACATAAAGTCACATGACAAGTCACAGCCCATTGGTTTCAATAGCAACCGTTCAGATCTGCGCAACTTAAAGTCACAGCGACTTTGAAAGGTGCCTGCACAACTTTGATGTGACTTTTAATGCGACTTAGTGGCGGAGAGTGTAAAGTCCCATCAAATTCGTGTTCTAAAGTCGCACTGGAAATCGTGCAACTTTGGAGTCATGCAAGTGTGAATAGAGCCTTAGCATGGTTAAGGGCCCTTAGCAGTAGCTGACTACATCTGAATAGCACGTGGTTGTTTGGCTCCCATGCCCAGGGCTGTCTTTAAGGCAGGGCAAAAGGGGCAGCTGCCCTGGGCCTTGTCATTGTTGTGGGGCCCAAAGCAGCTGCCTCATACTTGCCAACTATCCTGGTTTAAATTTGCTTGTCCCTTGAAGTTTTAGTCCTGCCTCTGGGTGATTGTATGATTCTGCCTCTGGGTGTCATG
Source organism: Glandirana rugosa (assembly GCA_018402905.1). Classification (NCBI taxonomy): domain Eukaryota; kingdom Metazoa; phylum Chordata; class Amphibia; order Anura; family Ranidae; genus Glandirana; species Glandirana rugosa. Next base: position 676,329 of record BLSH010135249.1, read on the forward strand.
CTTGTGGCTGTCAGAGTCTTGCTATGCTTCATGGGACTTGTAGTTCTGCAACATATGGAGGTCCACTAATTGCATATCCCTGGTGTAAACGATCATCTCCTATTATAAATTTGCAGCCAACACGTTTCAAGGGAAAAAATCCTCTCTGCTTTAGGTTGCTCACAGGAGGCGGTGACATTTCCCATTTAGCAGGGATAAATCAGAGCTCAGGTGAATGATCAGATAAGCTAATCAGTGAAGGTAACTACATCCCTATATCAATACAAATAGGACTACAAAGGGATGGGGCTGTGGGGTTTTAATGGTACCACAATAGACTTACATATTACGTGTTAAAATTGTAAGGAGGCTCCTCTCCTGTACTACTGTGCAAGAGATGGCTGGAGTTCAACTTTAAGTAAATGTTCTTCAGTTAAGGCCTGACTCAATATAAGCATCTCTAAAGCCCTCTGGCAAGAGGCGTTCATCTTCACCGCTAAAATTTTCCACTGTCCTTCCCTGTAGATAAAATTATAAGAAAGCATATTGTAAATTAATAGCAATATAAGTGCAGGTAGCCTGGGCTATCGATCCCTCTGCACAAGTCTGAGAGGTTTTTTTTCTCTCCTCCAATGTGCATTACCTAATGCCTATCAGCTGCATGCCACCTAAATCTTATTTTATGACTTATATTACTTGGAGATATATTTAAATTAAGTAAGAGGCTAACAGCTTTATTGTGGCAGCAAAGCCAGTCTCTATTATCACTGCTATCGGAATCTCATCCAAAGCTGCCGCGAGTCCTTCGATCAATACTCTACATTATTGGTTGCTAAGGATCAGTTTGAACGAGGAACAATCTTTGACCTGTTTTTTTTTTTTTTCCTTCCTGGTGGTCCTCTGGAGACAAATTTAACATTATCTATACCCAGAAGTTTTCAATCCATTTACTGTCATCTTGGTCAGCTTCCTGTCATATATTATGTGCGCATTATCATATACCCCGTGCACTCATAATTCGTCTCCATGACGAGCCTGATAATAAGTCACCATCTCCGCTGATGGCTTTGTAAATGTCTAATCTATAATAGTGGTCTAGTAATATCTTCCTGTTTGTTTAAGCAGCAGCTCAATAAAATCGCATTCTGGATTCAAGCGTGGATTATCTAATGTTGCCAATGCCAGAGGCTGAAAATCCATTGTTGGTGGAAACGTACAAACCGTGATGTTCCAACCAGCCGGGTAACAATGGAGCATTAATGTAAAGAGGAGAAAAAGGACACTGTCTGTCTTAAAAAAGACAGTTCTGATTCTCTTGTTGGGAAGGCCATTGTGCATTTAGAGGTTGCATCAACACCATATTAAGAGCATTAAAAGCTTTGAGACCCAGAAAAACGGACAACTGTCCTCTGCTTCTTTCAGGTGATCAACCGTGGATCAGGTCTGTGACCCTAACCAGGATAGTGCGCTCTTTCATGTGATCAATAATGGATCAAGTCTGTGACCCAAACTAGAAAAGATATTCATAATTTGGTCTGCATGACAAGCCCAATATCAGTTACCATCGCCACTAATGGATAAATGTCCAGTCTCCACTATTGGTAAATGTCCAGTCTACAATAGTACTATAGTCTAGTAATATCTTCCTGTTTGTTTAAGCAGTGGCTCAATAAAATCTCATTCTGGATTCAAGCATGGATTATCCAATTTTGCCAATGTCAGAGGTTGGAAATCCATTGTTGGTGGAAAGGTACAGATAGTGATGTTCCAACCAGCCTGGTAACAATAGAGTATTATTGTGATGAGGAGAAGAAAAACACTGTCTATCCTTAAAAAAGACAGTTGTGATATTCTTGTTGGAATGGCCATTGTGCATTTGGAGGTTGCATCAACAACACATTAGGAGCATTCAAAGCCTCAAGATCTAGAATAACAGAGAACTATCCTCTGCGTATTTCAGGTGATCAACAAAGGATTAAGTCGGTGACCAAAACTCGGAAAGTGCGCTCTTTCGGGTGATCCATAATTGATAAAGTCTGTGACCCAATCCAGAAAAGGACTTTATTTAAAGTGATCAACAATAAGTCAAGTCTGTGACCAAAACCAAGAAAGTTTGCTCATAATTCATCTCAATGGAAAGCCTGATAATCAGTCACTATCTCCGCTGATGGCTTTGTAAATCTCTAATATGTAATAGTGATGTAGTAATGTTTTCCTGTTTGTTCTGGATTCAAGCCTGTATTATCCATTGCTGCCAATGGCATAGGTTGGAAATCATTGTTGGAAGAAAGGTATCGACTGTAATGTTCCAACCAGTATGGTTACAATGGAGCATTGAGGTATTGCTGAGAAGAAGGCCACTGTCTATCCTTAAAAAAGGTAGCTCTGATCTTGTTGGGATGGCCATTGTGCATTTAGAAGTTGCATCAACCACACATTAGGA
>BLSH010135249.1:694003-709254 GCA_018402905.1 Glandirana rugosa
TGATGGAGAACGTGAAAACTTCCAGGACCTCGTGGTCCCGTTACCTTTCCCTGCATGTTGGGCCTCTGTATGTGGCCAGGCTGTGTAAAAGTGTCACACATGTGGTATCCCCATACTCAGGACAAGTAGTAGAATATATTTTAGGGTGAAATGTTTGCTGGGTACATGCTGTGTGTTAGAAATATTGTATAAATGGACAACCTTGTGTAAAAAAAAAATGCATTTTAATTTTGTTTCTACATTTTCCAAAAACTTGTGGAAAAAATGAACCATTCAAAAGACTCATAACGCCTCATAGAATATACGTTGGGGTGTTTACTTTCCACAATGGGGTCATTTTTTGGGCGTTTCCATTGCCCTGGTGCTCCAGGACCTTCAAAAGTGCAAGAGGTAGTCAGGAAATTATATGTGTAATTTATGTCCTTAGAATGCCTGATGGTGCACCCTGCATCTGTATGTGGCCAGGCTGTGTAAAAGTGTCACACATGTGGTATCACCATACTTGTGACGAGTAGCATAATATATTTTAGGGTGTCATTTTTGCTATGTACATGCTGTGTGTTAGAAATATTGTATAAATGGACAACCTTGTGTAAAAAAAAAAATGCGTTTTCATTTTCTTTCCACATTTTCCAAAAACAAAAAGTATATTTGCTTTATTGCAACCAATCAATGTGCCTTCTTTTACGCCACTTATTAGATGTGTGTAGGAGACAATGGCCTGGCACATCTGTTGTATTTGCAATAGGAAGGGTATCATAACTAGTGATAGGACGGGTTGTAGATGTCACAGCACAGGCCTTCTTTACAGGACTAAATTATTATAGCAAATTGCCTTCATCACATATGGAAATGGATTTCTTCTTTTTTTAAGTGTTATTATTGTCACTAGAAAATTAAAATAAGGGCTGCTATACTTGTCCCATGCCGCCAGAATCTTTAGCATCGCATGCACTTCTGGTAGTGCCAGGTGCCTGGTCCCCTGCTGAAAACCGTAGCTATCTCCTACTGCAATGATGTAGGGATCAGCAAATGGAACTACAGAGCTCAGAGGGTGACCAGGTATCTGACACTTAACTGTTGGATGCTAACGATTCTTTAGCAAACTTGTCTCCTTAAGCAAAAGATGACTGGCAGTTTAATAGGTATTAAAGGCCAACCCTGGGCAACCAAAAAACTGTGTGTGTGTTTGTGAAGGGGGGGGGGGGGGGTTTCTGTGTCTACACTGCAAGGGTAATTGCTCGTTCACCTCTAGGGGAACAAAAAAAGATTTATTAACCTGATCCTCCATTCCTCCCGTTGCTAGACTGGTCCCCACAGCTTCTTTTCTATTAATGGCGGCTGGTGCTCAAAATTTCTGGGGGGGCGCAAACAAACTGAAAAATACCCATCAATTACAGCCGCGCTGTGGCCATCAAATGCAGCCACTGTGCCATCAATTGCAGCCACTATGCCCATCAAATGCCACCACCGAGCCCATCAAATGCAGCCACCATGCCCATCAAATGCAGCCACCATGCCCATCAAATGCAGCCACCGAGCCCATCAAATTCAGCCACCGTGCCCATCAAATACAGCCACTGTGCCCATCAAACGCAGCCACCGTGCCCATCAAATGCAGCCACTGTGACCCCCCCGGCGGCATTTAACCAGCACACACTCCCCCTCGCCAGCTTGCTCACTGTCTGACCGGCACAGGCAGTGGGTGATGGTGGCAAGCTGTGGGACGGGCAGCGACGAGCTGTGGGTCAAACGGCGGCTCCTGTGTCCTCTATGCTTATGTCTTGTGTCTCTTCTTTCCTCCTGCTAGGCATCCAATTGGAGCGCCTGTCCTTTTAGCCAATCAGGTGATGGGTATCAGACCCGAGCTTCCTGATTGCCAGAGAGGCGATTCAGTGTTAGAAAAGCCAATATTTATTGGCTTTTCTAACACATGTGAGTGGGCTGCGAGCGCAATGCTCTGTGCTCGGAGTCCACTCTATTTTAAAGCCTTTTAGAGCCTATGGCTTTAATCAGGTGCTTCAAAAAAAAACCTCCTGCCACTGTAATGCATGCGTCCAGCGTCATGAAAGGGGCTGGACGCATGAATAGGGGGTGGCCGTGGATAGGTTCATGCTATGCATAAATCTATCCATTATTCACAATGGGGGGGGGGGGTGGCGTGACCGAGGGGTTAATTCCGGTGTGCCCTTAATGGATGGGCCGCCACTGTTTTCTAGAGGTCTAGGATCCTGATAGCAAAAAATGTAGGGTCCATAGCCCTGCATAGGACATGTTGACGCAGAGGGATAGTCCACCAACCGGAGTAAGGGGGAGCGCTCTGCCGGGGGGAGGGAGCAGAAGATATAAGTAAAAAGTGTTTAGCCAGGTTAATTCGGTTGGTCGCAAGCTGGTTAGTAAGTTCAGCTTGGAAATTCTTTGTTTTTTGCTTGGCATGCGTCTGCCCTTCCAGCGCTCCTTACTGTAAAGGCCATTTATAGGTGGGGGCAGTGACATTTGTTTGTATTGTTGATATATTGCTGAGGCAACACACTGACACCTTAGCCGCCATTGCACAATGTCCAGTGTATTCCTGTACCTTTAAGGAGGGTTGGGCTCCTCCAGTCACCTGCACTACATCTATCCATTAAAGAGGAAGTAAAGCCCAGATGGGGTTTACTTCCTCTATGCCCCCCTGTAAAGTAGAAACATAATGGGCTACTATGCATCGCATGTGCCACTTACCTGCAAACGAAGCCTGCAGCGTCCAGCGCTGTCCCCTCTGCTGGCAGCGTCCATCTTCTGCCCCTCTTCCTTCCGGGAGCCGCCAGTCACGCCACGGATGCAGAGGAGGAACCACCCTAGCCCTCATCAGATGTCTTGCACCCTGGTGGATTAATGATAAGTAGTGTTGAGCAAACCCGAACTGTAAAGTTCGGGTCCGTACGAACTTTTGGGTGTCCGGGACCCGGACCCGAACCCGGACTTTTCAAAAAAAAGTCCGGGTTCGGGTCCGGGGTTCTGGTAATTTTACTAAAAGTTCTGAAAAGTGCTGTAAAAAGTCCTGGAAAGTCCTAGAGGTCTGCAAAAGGAAGGAACATGGGGATAAAGGTCGGACAAGTGCCCTACAAAGAAATGGGGATAGGGAAATAACTTAAAATAATAATAAAAAAAAATAACATAAAAAAAAATCAAAAATGGAGGTGGATGTGGACTATCTTAAAACTGTGTGAGAAAAGTATAAATTAGCGGGGAGAAGCCAGATCACTGTTCTAAGAACAGTGATATGGTATATCACTGTTCTTAGAACAGTGATCTGGCTTCTCCCCGCTAATTGATAGTTTTCACACACAGTTTGCAGATGTTCTAAGAACAGGGATATGACTTCTCCCAGCTAATGTATACTTTTCTCACAAGGTTTTAAGATAGTCCACATCCACCTCCATTTTTGATTTTTTTATGTTTTTTTTTTGTTTTTTTTTTATTATTTTACGTTATTTCCCTATCCACATTTCTTTGTAGGGCACTTGTCCGACCCTTACCCCCATTTTCCTTCCTTTTGTAGACCTTTAGGACTTTCTTACAGCCATTTTTGTGCCTAAAAGTTTGGGTCCCCATTGATTTCAATGGGGTTCGGGGTCCGGGTCAAAGTTCGGGTTCTGTCCAGACCCGAACCCGGACTTTGTCCCGAAGTTCGGCCGAACCAGCAGAACCCGAACTTCCAGAGGTTCGCTCAACTCTAATGATAAGGCACACCTCCCAACTTTTTTGAGATGGAAATGAGGGACACCTATTAGAAAAAGTATGTAGGCATAGGATACACCCCCTGCCACGCACCCTTAACTGCTTGCTGACCAGCCTCTGTCGTGGGCAGCAGGTCGGCTCTCCTGCGTGAATCGCCGTAGCTGTACGGCGATCCATGAATGAGAGATAGTGGGTGCACACCGCGGGAGCGGGGCTGGCGGACTCGATGTCCATTGGAGACCTGCGATTGCGGTGTTCAGAGCCAGAAAGGGGATCTGCCTATGTAGATAAGGCGGATCCCCATTCTGATAGATGACATGTCAGAGATCTGCTGTTCCCAGTCATCGGGAACAGTGATCTATGTCATGTCCTAGTAAGCCCACCCCCCCTACAGTTAGAACACACTGAGGGAACACAGTTTACCCCTTGATCGCCCCCTAGTGTTAACCCAATCCCTGCCAGTGTCATTTATACATTGATCACTGCATTTTTTAGCACTGATCAATGTAATAATGTCACTGGTCTCAAAAAGTGTCACTTGGGGTCAGATTTGTCCACCACCATAGGTGTGTGCAGCCTATTGCATTATAGTGTGCACCCCAAAAGTCAAACACACATTCATTTCTCTACAGCCTCAGCATGGTACAGTGAATTAATGGGAAATGCTCTGTGCTGAGCGGCTTCCTATTCATTCACAAACTGAAGAATAATAAACACAGTTTACTGTGCTTCAGTTATGAATGGACATAGGGAGCGAGTGTTCATTTAGAAAAGCAACTATTTATTAGTCCCTTCCCCTGCTCTCCATCCTAAAACATTCTCTGCAGAAGATGGGGGGAGAGGAGAGGAGGGAAGCCAGCAGCACCACAGAGAGGGGGGCCAACAAGGAGGGTGGAGCCCGGGAAATAGGGGTAATCGGCAACACACATAGTGATAAGGGTGTGCCCAGGCACACCTGGCACACCACCTGCGCACACCTATGTCCACCACAATGTCGCAGTCCCGCTAAAAATCGCAGATCGCCGCCATTACCAGTAAAAAATAAATAAATAAAGTCCATAAATCTGTCCAGTAGTTTGTAGACACGATAACTTTCGCGCAAGTCAATCAATATACGACTATTGCGATTTTTTTTTACCAAAAATATGTAGAAGAATATATATCCGCCTAAACTGATGAATAAATGTGTTTTTTTTTTTAATATATATATTTTTTTTGGTTATGTATTATAGCAGAAAGTAAAAAAAATATATATTTTTTTCAAATTTGTCGCTCTTTTTTTGTTTATAGCGCAAAAAATAAAAACCGCAGAGCTGATCAAATACCACTAAAAGAAAGCTCTATTTGTGGGGAAAAAAGGACGTCAATTTTGTTTGCGTACAGCATCGCACGTGCAATTGTCCTTCTGGTCCTTAAAGTGGTAGGAAACCCGCAAACCAAAAAAAAAACCTGGCAAGACAATAGCATAATGAGCTAGTATGCATTGCATACTAGCACATTATGAAATACTTACCTTAGAACAATGCCCTCGCAGCCCGACTCGGTCAGCGCTTAGGGAGCTGACATCTTGTCTTCCAGGTTCGCTTGCTCTGAGTTCTTCATTCCCGGCAGAGAGCTCTGATTTTCCGGCAGAATCCGGCGGACCATGGGAGTGCATGTGCCACAGTGAGAATATCTCCTAAACCGTACAGGTTTAGGAGATATTCATTTTACCTACAGGTAAGCCTTATTATAGGCCTTATTATAGGCTTACCTGTAGGTAAATCATAGTTATGGGGATACAACCACTTACACGGGATGCTATGTTAACCTCCCCTGAACGATTTATTTTGACAGCTAGAAGCCGACGTCTAAAACGGCCGTTTTGACACGTTTTACATGCAGCGTTTAGCAGCGTTTGCGTCTAGGAGCATTTTTAAAGAAAAAAGTTTTTTTTTTTTTTTTAAATGGAAATGCCTGTAAATGAAACGGTCCTAGACGCGAGTTACCGCGTTTAGGCGAGTTTAGCGGCATTTACAAGCTGTTTGGCATTTCAAATGCCTCTGAACTGGCATCTGAACCCATTTTTTTGCGTTCCAAAAAAAGCCTTTAAACTCAACTGCCTGGAAACGACCTTAACCACTTCAGCCCCGGAAGGATTTCCAGCTTTAGGACCGGAGCCCTTTTTGCGATTCGGCGCTGCGTCGCTTTAACTGAAAATTGCGCGGTCGTGCGACGTTGTACCCAAACGAAATTAGCTTCCTTTTTTCCCACAAATAGAGCTTTCTTTTGGTGGTATTTGATCACCTCTGCGTCATTTCTGATCGCCGCTATAAACAAAAGAAGAGCGACAATTTTGCAAAAAAACCCAAATTTCTTACTTTTTGCTAAAATCCAAATCCAAAAAAAAAATATAAAAAAACCCTTTTTTTTCACCGTTTTTGGCCGATTTATATTCTTCCTCATATTTGCGATAAAAAAATCGCAATCAGCGTTTATTGATTGGTTTGCGCAAAAGTGGTCGCGTTTACGGATGATGAGAATTAATTTTTGGGGTTTTTATTTTTTATTTTTTTTTTTACTAGTAATGGCGGCGATCTGCTATTTTTAGCGGTACTGCAATATTGCAGCGGACATGTCGGAACATTTTGACACTTTTTTGGGACCATTGCCATTTATACAGCGATCAGTGCTATAAAAATGCACTGATTACTGTGTAAATGCCATTGGCATACTGTGTAAATGCCATTGGCAGTGAAGGGGTTAACCTGCAGGGGGCGCTCTAAGGGTTAACTGTGTTCCCTGGGCGTGTTCTAACTGTATGGGGACTGCCCTGGCTGGGGTGGTCACAGCCTTCGTATACAGGAAGGCTGTGATCACAGCCCTTCCCCCTTCACAGAACGGAGGTCCGTGTTTACATACACGGACCTCCGTTCCTTCACTCCGGGGGGGGGGGCATCGCGGGTAGCCGGGGGCAATCGAAGCCGCCGCACCCGCTCCCTGGCCCTCCCCGAACACAGTGAGCGCGTACGGCGCGCGGCACTCACAGTGCGCGTTATCGCAGCCGCCGTCGTATGACGGCGATTTGCGATAACGAACCACCTTGTCGCCGTCAACCTGCGGTTGGCGGTCGGCAAGTGGTTAAACGACCCTGTGTAAATGTACTTATAAGATAACATAGAGGAAAGTTCAGGGGCAGCTGAAAAAAAAAGCCCAAATGCCTCAAAACGTCCGTTTACCAGCAGCAGTGTAAATGAGGCCTAAGTGGTTAAAAGAGAATTATAAAAAAAAAAATGATTAGTTAAACCCACAAGTGTTTTTTTTTTTTCTGCTACTATTCCTTTATAATTGACATTTACAAATGCAGCAATTTAGAACTTTTAGCACTGTGAAACATTTATTTGAAAGATATATAGAGCATTTTATTGAGAGAAAAGAGATTGGGATCACTCCTTTGCCACATCCGTACATTATGGAAACCAGAAAAGAAAGAAAGGAAAAGAAGCTCTTTCTTTTCTGGTTTCCATAATGCATTTTATATACAACTCAGACCAAAATGAGGGACAAATGAGGAGGAAAGAGGGACAGAGGGACTTTGTCCCAAATCAGGGGCAGTCCCTCAAAATCAGGGACAGTCCCTCGAAATGAGGGACAGTCCCTCGAAATCAGGGACAGTCCTTCAAAATCAGGGACAGTCCTTCAAAATCAGGGACAGTCCCTCAAAATCTGGGACAGTTAGGAGCTATGCATAGGGTCCTCTTCGGAGGAGGACCATGTGTTCACCCTGTGCATTTTTGTTATACAACCCCTATATATATTTCCCCGATCAATACATGACGCAGTCTCACTGCTGTCAGAATACAGAGGCTCATAGGGCAGGATTAAACAAAATAAACATTCCTCTACTATGGGCTGCTTTATAAAAAAATTTTTACCCAAATTTTTGCTTTGAAGGTTTACTTCTTTTTTCAGTAATAGAAATGTTCATCCCATTGGAGAGATGACGAGATTGCTAACCTCAGAGTACGAGACTTCATCTCTGCAGATTTACTACATCCATCTATTAGCTCCATAACCTCATAGCTCATTCTATTTCCCTTTCAGGTCTGCACTAGAGCAGCATCTGGTATCTCATCCAGCCCCCAGATGGGGAATCCCGTGTCCCCAAGGATTAGAATGACTCCGGCACTGTCAGAGGAGGAGATCGGTATATAGGTCAGATCTACCAACAAACAAACCACATTCAGGATGTGATTGGCTACAGAATGGAAGCCCCGTACACTGATCACCGGGCATGTCACCATTAGGAGCTGGAACCCTCCCAATGTCACACTGCACAGGAGAGCTGATGAGGGCATTTAGTGGTACACAAACAATCAGATATCTACATTTTTTTTAAACATTCCTGGATAGTTTATATTTCTATACTGACTGCCATTTTAGGCTACAGGAGGCTGAAAAGTTTAATATTTACAGACTTCTTATATAGGATAACTAGACAAGAAGCCAGATCTGTCCTAGAAATTATTATTCCCCATTATATCAACGCAGGCTAACCCACCATGCATGTGTTACTACTCTACGTTGCCCTTCATTGGATGACAGCCCAATGCATTAAGGGCTCGTTCACACGTCAGGTTGGTAGGAGGTGCAGTAAAACCCTGATGGGGCCACGCTTTTACTGCCCGCAACTGCTACCCCCCCTTTTAGCTGCGCAGTAGTTTAGTGCATACACATCAGTGTGCACTGCCCCCTTGTGATGTCATCGACTGATGGTATGCTGGGTCGGTAACGTCGCAGGGGTGTGGTGCCACCCAGTGACGTCACCGGGTGCCCTCCCTTAGTTATTTCTTAACTTACAGTATCTCGCAAAAGTGAGTACACCCCTCCCATGTTTGTACATATTTTATTCTATCTTTTCATGTGACAACACTGAAGAAATGACACTTTGCTACAATGTAAAGTAGTGAGTGTACAGCTTGTATAACAGTGTAAATTTGCTGTCCCCTCAAAATAACTCCACACACAGCCATTCATTTATAAACTGCTGGCAGCAAAAGTGAGTACACCCCTCAGTGAAAATGTCCAAATTGGGCCCAATTAGCCATTTTCCCTCCCTGGTGTCATGTGACTTGTTAGTGTTACAAGGTCTCAGGTGTGAATGGGGAGCAGGTGTGTTACATTTGGTGTTATTACTCTCACTCTCTCATACTGGTCACTGCAAATTCAACATGGCACCTCATGGTAAAGAATTCTCTGAGGATCTGAAAAAAAGAATTGTTGCTCTACCTAAAGATGGCCTAGGCTATAAGAAGATTGCCAAGACCCTGAAACTGAGCTGCAGCACGGTGGCCGAGCCCATACAGCGGTTTATTAGGACAGGTTCCACTCAGAACAGCGCCTCACCATGGTCGACCAAAGAAGTTGAGTGCACATGCTCAGCGTCATACCCAGAGGTTGTCTTTGGGAAATAGACGTATGAGTGATGCCAGCATTGCTGCAGAGGTTGAAGGGGTCGGGGGTCAGCCTGTCAGTGCTCAGACCATACGCCGCACACTGCATCAAATTGGTCTGCATAGCTGTCATCCCAGAAGGAAGCCTCTTCTAAAGATGATGCACAAGAAAGCCACAAAAAAAACGGTTTGCTGAAGACAAGCAGGCTAAGGACATGGATTACTGGAACCATGTCCTGTGGTCTAATGAGACCAAGATAAACTTATTTGGTTCAGATGGTGTCAAGCGTGTGTGGTGGCAACCAGGTGAGGAGTAAAAAGATAAGTGTGTCTTGCCTACAGTCAAGCATGGTGGTGGGAGTGTCATGGTCTGGGGCTGCATGAGTGCTGCCAGCACTGGGGAGCTACAGTTCATCGAGGGAACCATGAATGCCAACATGTACTGTGACATACTGAAGCAGAGCATGATCCCCTTTCTTCGGAGACTGGGCTGCAGGGCAGTATTCCAACATAACGACCCCAAACACACCTCCAAGATGGCCACTGCCTTGCTAAAGAAGCTGAGGGTAAAGGTGATGGACTGGCCAAGCATGTCTACAGACCTAAACCCTATTGAGCATCTGTGGGACATCCTCAACACGGGGGGTTGGGATCTGCAGCCCCTCTGTTAAAGAGGGCTTTAAGATTCCCATAAGCCCCTCCCTCCACCTGCAGACCCCTACAACCACTGGCCAGAGTTGTGGGGAAGAGGCCCTTGTCCCCATCAACAGAGCCCCCCTGCCCCAAAACACCCACTCCCCCATTTTGAGGGCACGTGGCCTGGTATAGTCCGGGGGGGGTGCTTACTTATCCCCCCCCCTTTCCTGACCTGCTCTCTCTGCCCCAAAGAACCCCCCCCCCATGTTGAGATGTTGGCCTGGTATGGCTTGCTCATACCCCCCCCTTTCCTGACCTGCTCAGCTGCATGCTCAGATATGGGTCTGGTATGGATTTGGGGGGGGGGGGGGGTTGGCATGCGTTTTTGTTTTAATTGTGGCTTGGCGTTTCCCTTAAAATCCTTAAAAACCTAGGGGCCTGCTATGCAATGTGGGGGCCGCACACCATTTTTCTCATTTATTTTTCATTGCCGGCATTCTTTTCACAAGTCACACACAAGTCAGACCCAAAACCCAAGATCTATATCATGCACCTGCGACTTTCATGCGACTTTTGAGGGTTTACATTGAGGTCTACAGACTTTGAAGTTGCACAGATATGAACGATTATCATTGGGAAACATGAGACGCGACATGTCATGCGACTTTGGGGTCGCAGAAGTGTGAATGGACTAAAAGTAAATCAAAAGTTGATGTCAAAATTAACACTGGTGCACATTCTGCAGAGCCGCGATGCTTTGCGACTGCGTCAGGAATTATACCCCTGTCATTTTCAGCATGCATAGCTGCTCCAAGCTCTGCAAGCACCCCACAACCGTGTCCAATGCACGCAGTTGTGATGCCCTAGTGCGGTGATCAAGGGGTTAAAGCAGGCAGTGAGAAGGCAATACAATGCCTTCTCGCCGCCTGTCAAATGCTTTCCGAAGAGCGATTCGAATGCAGATCACTCTTCAGAGGGCCAATCGGTCTTCAGAGCCCTAGCAGTGGTTCGCTACACTGAAAAATATAGTGCAAGTGCGTTTTCTGGTTTGTGGGAGGTGCATTGGAAGCCTATTCAAATGAATGAACTGCCATAACTCAACAACATACCCAAATGCATGTATGTGAAGGGGGCCTTACTATAGGGGCCAAAAAGAGTCGTGATTGCGACCCGGCCCCAGGCTGCAGGGGGCCCGTGCAGCCCCACTGTCAGGTTTGTTTACACTCTCCTAACTAATAACATCTGCCTAATCTTAATTCTTAAAGTGGTTGTAAACCTCAGACATGAAATACGAACTAAGCATATCCCTATCCCTAGTGTGTACTTGTCTCAATGCAGAGCGCTAACTCTCATTTCTGTCTGCTGCCTCTGCTATCTGTATGAGTCACTTCTGACAAGTCTTCCTGACACCAAGAGCAAAATGGTGTGAAGGGGGTGTGTCACTTCCCTCCAATCAGCTCTCAGAGCTCTCCTCACTGACCTCCGCAGAGTGTAATTTTAGCTCTCTGTCTTCATTTTTCTGAACTCTCAGACAAGCTTTATAATTCAGCACCTTGCTGTAGTAGGCAGTGGCGGCCGTTGCTCAATATTTTGGGGGGAGCGTCATACAAACCTGCCCCCCTCACTCACACTACTGCGAACGCCCGCCCCCCCTTCCTGCCACTGGAGACGGATGGGAAAGCAGCGATCAGTGGCCTTATCTTACGCTCCAGCTTGTTGTGGGAAGTGCCGGGCCGTTGATTCTCCTCCTGGCTGAACAGGAAGTGGGTCCTGAGACCCGATTGGCCAAGAGTCCTAAGACTCCCTGGCCAATCAGGTATCAGGAGCAGCTTCCTCTATTGTCACACAACTGGGTGGGCTCAGGACGCAGTGCTCTGCACCACGAGCCCACCTTTTTTTGAAGCCAATTAGAGCCTCAAGCACTAATCATGTGCTCCAAAAAAATAAAAATAAATACATTGAAATCCATGCGTCCGGCGCCCTGCATGTAGATTAGGGGCAGGGCGCATGGATTGGGGGGGCGCCACTGGTATTAGGCAAAATAGACTGAAAATTGATTGAAGGTAGTTATTAATACCCATCGCCAGCACACCTCTAAATGCATGTTATAAGTGTTTGATGCATGGCCGCTGACTTCTGTGGGCATCTCAATGCATTAAGAAGCAGAAAAAATTGACACATCGTATTTTGCAAAATGTACTGCAGCACCAAGATGGGAACATACACGGTTGTTATTATGGGGTTGTTATTATGAGGAAGTCGGACACATGTGTTTTAGCGTGTTGTAGCTTTACATCCTAACAGTGTAAATGGATGCTTACTTAAACCCCTAGCAATAGCTGGCCCTTTAAAGGATTTCACTTCACTGTGATGGGAACACTCTGGTCTTGAAGATCTGCCAGAATCTACCAATCTGAAGCTGGCTTTAGACCAGTAGAAGGCAGTGGCGGCTGGTGAAGTTTTAGGATGGGGGGGGGGGTCCAGGCCCCGCCCTTTCTTTTTGACCCCCCCCCTACTTCTCATAAGCCCCACCCCTTATATAATCCACCCACTCCATCCCCATGTATTCCACATGTGTCAGGAGTATACAGCTCAGCATCACAGGTGGGGTATATTGCAGCCAGTAACACAGTATGCAGCCAGTAAACAGTATGCAGCCAGTAACACAGGTATGCAGCCAGTAACACAGTATGCAGCCAGTAACACAGTATGCAGCCAGTAAACAGTATGCAGCCAGTAACACAGATATGCAGCCAGTAACACAGTATGCAGCCAGTAATACAGGTAGGTGTATATTGCAGCCAGTAACACAGGTATGCAGCCAGTAACACAGTATGCAGCCAGTAAACAGTATGCAGCCAGTACACAGTCAGTACACAGTATGCAGCCAGTACACAGTATGCAGCCAGTAACACAGTATGCAACCAGTACACAGTATGCAGCCAGTAACACAGTATGCAACCAATACACAGTATGCAGCCAGTAACACAGTATGCAGCCAGTACACAGTATGCAGCCAGTAACACAGTATGTAACCAGTACACAGTATGCAGCCAGTAATACAGTATGCAACCAGTACACAGTATGCAGCCAGTAATGCAGTCAGCACACAATATGCAGTCAGTACACAGTATGCAGCCAGTAACACAGTATGCAGCCAGTACACAGTATGCCGCCAGTAACACAGTATGCCGCCAGTGATACAGTATGCAGCCAGTACACAGTATGCAGCCAGTAAACAGTATGCAGCCAGTACACAGTATGCAGCCAGTACACAGTATGCAGCCAGTAACACAGTATGCAGCCAGTAAACAGTATGCAGCCAGTAACACAGTATGCAACCAGTACACAGTATGCAGCCAGTGATACAGTATGCAGCCAGTACACAGCATGCAGCTAGTAAGACAGTATGCAGCCAGTAAACAGTATGCAGCCAGTACACAGTATGCAGCCAGTACACAGTAGTACGGTACCTCAGGCCGCTCTCACACACACGGCCGGCCAGCGGGAATCACAGGCGTGCGTGCTGGCCACTCCCAGTTCAAGCACCAGCACATCTGCCAGTCCCGTCCCTGCCCACTGCGCCCTGACCAATCAGTCACTGGCTGAGGATAGTGACTGAGGCCAGAGCCAATCAGTGGCACATAGATACACTTTAAAGGCTGACCAATGAGCTTTGGGAATTACTGTCAGCAGACAGCAAGTGGCCCAAAAACTGCAGGTCCTGGCACCACTTCTTTTAAAAAGAGTCGGCCTATTTTTTTTCCCCCTATGGACGAGCCGCCACTGGTAGAAGGTCGTTGGAATGTTCACACGGAAAATTTAGAAAAATTGTTCATCAGAGCATGTGGATCTTTAATACCTGTAGACGCCATACACACGTCAAATGTATTATCGGATCAATGTACGATTTGATAAAAATGAAAACGAATCAGAGATTAATAGAATAGCCATAACTTTCTGTTCCAATCGATTTAGACTCCGTTCAGATAGGACTAAATAAAACTGATTCAATCACTGTGCATCAATCAGCAGAACAGAGATGTTTAGGTTATAAATATGATCGGATTTCAATCTATCAGATTATGAGGTTGCATAGTATAAACAGAACTATGATAGATATTTTCCAAACACATCTTTCAACTATTGATCAATTTCCACTACTCTGTATGTGGCATAGCAGTCGATTGAGTTGCAGACTATCGATTGATTATTCCTATTTGGAGAGATCGATCAGAAAAGAAATTGATCATTTATTGTAGTGTGTGTGGCCTCCATAAGTGGCCATCAGCGCTAACATGACCTGAGCAGATCTTACAAAAATTGATTGGCTATGGGTATGGCTGCCCTAATTAAATGGGTTGTCTATTCGCTCCTTGCTGTCCAAAAAATGAATAATGTTGAATATAATAAAATTAAAAGGAACATATTTGTTTAAATACTGTAGTCCAGAGAGACGGCTCATCTACAATATGGCTGTTTTAGTTTAATCTGTGTTGATTTCTCCTGGCCAAATTTCTCATAGGATTCATGTATTTCATATCGAAGCTTCTACATCATTGTGTGTTCTACGCAGCTGGTTCTCTGGTGCCCCCTAAGGAGAACTTGTTGTATTACACATCAGACTAGAATTAGGAAATATTTAATAACTGAAATAAAGAAAATACAGACTTTGTTACTTTTAGATGCATCAGCCTGGAGACTGATATTTGCAGAATCCTGTGCATCATGAAGAATAGTGACAGAACAGGATATTACTGACAATAAAGTATTTAAAGCTTGACTCCAGACATTGTTTTTAATTTTTAATTAGATTAGGAAAGTACAACATTTCCAAAGCAGTTTTTATTTCTGTCTTTGACCCCATTGGGGAGATTGTCCCTCACTTCCTGTCCTTGTGACATCCCGATATGGGCTCTCAGGGAGACAAAAAGTACACAGGTAGCAATACAACTTTAACGTTTATAACCCTGCCTCACACTAAGAAAACAACTGCTAAAATGTGCTTGTGTATGCATGGTGATCTAAAATAAAACGCCAAATGTTCTTTGTATAAATATATATATAGTGAGAGAGATGATTGAGGGATGAGAGGGAGAGATAGATATTATAGAGAGAGAGACAGAGAAACTAGAGTGAAAGAAGACAGAGATACAGAGAAAGAGAGAGAAGAGAGAGATTACAGAGAGGAGAGAGAGCAGAGAGAGAGAGAGAGGAGAGAGAGAGAGAGAGAGAGATTAGAGAGAGGAGAGAGAGGGATTAGAGAGAGAGGAGAGAGAGAGAGATTAGAGAGAGGAGAGAGAGAGATTAGAGAGAGAGAGATTAGAGAGAGGAGAGAGAGAGATTAGAGAGAGAGAGATTAGAGAGAGGAGAGAGAGAGATTAGAGAGAGAGAGATTAGAGAGAGGAGAGAGAGAGATTAGAGAGAGAGAGATTATAGAGTGGGGGAGAGAGAGAGAGG
>BLSH010135249.1:731676-753401 GCA_018402905.1 Glandirana rugosa
CCTTCCAAAGGGGCTTACCCATTCCCAGTATAGACATAATTATTACCAAATCTATTGTTTATTTGGTAAATAAATATGCCAATAGGTGTGAGAGAGATGGGGAAGTGATGAGGGGGAGAGGGGGGGTTACCGAGGTTATCCTACAAGCCAAGTCACATTGGTTCGTTCAGATTAAGTCCTGAAACTTTGTGCATGCGCCGGCATTATTTAAACGGATGTGCGGCGTGCCTCACTGCACTGAGCAGCAGAGACACACACACACCACGCCAAAATCAACCTCGAAACTTTCAAGGTATGTGGAACTTTACCTCTTTGATCGCTATCCTCCAAAGCACCATTGAATACTGCTTTTGAATCACGATGATTGTCCTCCATGGATGGGTGGTTTCTAGTATTGGGGTATGTTGACATAGATGTGCAGGATATATACTGCATATTTCTATGCTATATGGAACTTTCTCCCGTTTTTATTTGTTATCTAAACCATTATTAATACAGATATGACCCTTACCCATTCGGGGAAACCTTCCTGCCCTAAACTAGGGTTGCGGGCTTCCCTTCCCAGGGTTCCATCCTATTTCATGTCTTAGTCTCCTATAGGGGAAAACAAGGAGATGCCACAACCTAAGCAATGCAGCTTTATCTAACTAAGATACAAACCATATACATATATTAATTAATCGAATTTAAGAATGTGGTGAATGTGGAGAATATTATCTTCTTCATAGATATACACTTTTTCATTACTATTATCATTATAATTCTCTTTCCCTAGACTCCTAGTTGTCACGTCAGTTGCATGATCGCTTGCAGCAGTTGCTGGTCCCTTACAGTGAAGGACGTGGGTGCGACTGGCCCGGTGAACATGGAGGCTCAGTGGTGACTATGTGGGGGTGGTGTGCTGGTGGCGGCCTGTGAGAAACTACACGGTCACGGCGGTGCTGTGTCAGTGGTCTGGGTATATATGCATATACATCCTCCAATCTAGTCATACTAGATTATGGCTATATATACTTGTATGGTGATTTCTAAAGGTATAACTATTGATTGTCTGCAGAGGTTCCTTGTTCAAATTTGCTGTTGTATTTGAAGTAAATCTAAACACATGCCATTGTATTATAGAACTGTGAATCTCCCAATTACGGCCCCTGAAGAAGGGAATCTCCTGAAACGCGTCGGGCCAAGGAGTGTCCACAAACTACAGTTACCAGACGTATTTGTCAAATATATGTACCCATATGTCGTTTTAAATGATATGTAATACATTAACTGTACTGTATTATTTTAATGTATACCATTAAACCTTTACAATTTTTATATAAAATGATTTACTATTCAGTTTGCCTGTAAAAATCCCAATCCCACGTGAGGGGATCCCACTCAACGTTTGTAAAAATCAGTGATTTTTACAACTGTCTATAAATATCAGGGTCTGATAATTTGTCATGCTGTGCTGACTTTTTAGTGTAAACTGGGCAAACTACTCGATATGGGTAGTGTCAGTGTTTCCATGTTGTGTTTAAATATCAATTGTCTTTGTTTTTAATAGGAGTTCAGTTATTTTTAAGGTTGCCAGTAAAAAAATGTGCTTTGCCAGTAAATTTTCCATGTTTCCATGTTTTCCCAGTAAAAAATGCTGCGGGAGGTTGGCAACACTGGTGGCTGCTGCTTGGAAGGGCAGGGAGGGATTGGCTGCTCCCGCTACTCCGGGAAAGTTGCGGGCAGCGCAGAGCTTAAGTGGCAGCTGCTTTGGGCTCCACAGTGATTACAGGGCCCAGGGCAGCCACCTCTTTTGCCCTGTGGCCAGTAACACACCTCTTGTATTTGAGTGCCTCCACTCTGGATGAAGGAGCATGGGGGGCTCATCCATGTAACTTGATACATCTGTCAGTCAGCTTGTTCTTTTAAAAACAACAGACTTTCTGGGCAGCTCACCAAATGAAAATAGAAAAAAGAAAGCCTAAAAAAGAAAATGAATGCAGCCATCACATCTGTGAATTGGTAAACTACAATATAATAAATGTTTGCTTTTGGGTTTAATGTCTTTTAAGCTCCAGTCCAGTGACTTTGCCTAAGCTGAGTTGGTGTCATCGGTCTGCCAGTCTCAGTGATCAGACTACAACATTGGAACTTTGCAGCAAGTCAGAAGGTGAGAGGTTGCAGCAGGGGCTGATCTGTGTCAGACATTTGTGACAAGAGCCAAGAACTGTACAGACATCCAGATTTACATCATTGTGTCATCTCTGAACCAGTATCTCAGTCTAAGAAGGTGATGGTGACCCTGGTTGATACATGAACAAAGATGGCTCCATCCTGGTGTAAAAAAAAAGAAGAAAAAAAAGCAGATGAAGACATTTTTAGGGGTGATCTCTATGAGAGGTTAATAATACCTGGAATTGGTATGCTTACGTACTATGTAGCAAACATTTAACATGATTTACAGTGAAAAGATCCTGTATCTGAGGCTAGGTCCACTGCAATCACAACTTTCTTCGTATCTCAAACAGGTCACTAGGAGACATGTGAATGCTTGGTTTTGTGGCATCTGTTATTCATGTCAACACAATAACCCTGGACATCACTCAATTCAATGTTCAATGTTCCTTCTCACCACCCAAAAAGGTCATTCCTCAAATTCCTGTAAACCACCAGTCTCCTTATTCTACTCTGAACCCATCTGAGCACACATCACTTGCGAGAACATTTTTCATCTCAATTTTCAAGCAATTTCCACCACTTTGAAACCTACGATTGACTTCAAAGATGATTGAATGGGTCAGCTGAGTTTTTCATGATCAAAAGCTGGTTACAAATTGCTGGCAAAAAGTTGTGTATGTGTGGCCTCCTACTTGATCTTTGTTTCTCACTGCTTGACAAGCTGGAAATGTGCAAGATTTCCATAAACTGTCAACCACACCATTCTGTCACCCGCTCTCAAATCAGTTCAGAGTGTGAGGTGGTAAAATGATTGAAGGTGCCATGGAATCAATTGAAAGTGCTTTTTTAACTGAAACTTTAGTAGTTTTGCATGATATCCATTGATAGCTGTGGTTCAGCAGTGATGGCAAGCTCCAAAATTGCTATGGTAAAGGTAATGGCTAGCATACCAATTCCTAAGGACCCCCGCCCCCAAGGGGAAATCAAAGTTCCCTCCAATGCTGATCACATGACCCATTTTTAGAGCTTTGTTCCCATGGTCTTGAAGACCATACTACCCCCACCTTCCTTTTGCTCAGTCAGGGCCTTTTTGAAATACCTGGTGAGCATATGACCCCATCTCAACATTGTTACCTGAAATGGAGGACATTATTAACCCTGTATATGCTCTGCCACCATCTGACATGGAGCTTTCACAGGGCTTGGGCTCCCATCTCTCAAGGCCTTTCTAAAATACCTGATCGTTCTAGATCTGGGGAGCATATGAGGTCCTCCCATGGTGCCTAAGTAGCCAGTTGTCAGGCCAGAACATTGTCACCTGAAGAGAAGGACATCGTCAACCCTGTGTAAGCTCTGCTATTGCCCAACATGGAGCTTACACAAGGTTTGAATGATGGCATATCAGGACATGTCCAAAATACCTGGTGGTTCCTGATCTGGTGGAGCATATGACCTCCTATGGTGCCTAAGTGGCCAGTCGACAGGCCAAAACATTGTCACTTGAAAAGGAGGACTTCGTTAATCCTGTGTAAACTCTGTCACTGTGTGACACGGAGCTTTGAATTTTCACCTCTCATGGCCTTTCTAAAATACCAGGTAACTCCAGGTCTGGAGGAGCATATGACCTCTTATGATGCCTATGCATCCAGTTGTCAGGACAGAACACTGTTACCTGAAGAGGAGGACTTCATTAACCTTGTGTAAGTTCTGTACTGTGCGACATGGAGCTTACACAAGGTTTGGCAGTGGTTCCAGGTCTAGGGGAGCATAAGACTTTCTTCTATTCAACCAGACTTCAGGCCACAAAATTAGGTATGTGAAGAAGATGCAATCAACCCTGTGTAAGTTCTGTCACCATCGAACATGGAGTTTACATAGGGTTTGGAGAAGTTCTTTGGTCACATGGCCTTAAAGACTATGGAGAACTGTTGAGCTAACCAAATTCAATAAGCCTCTGTCCTTCAGAACCTGGGCTTCATCTTCCAGACTATCAAAGACAGAGACTGAGAAGCAGGGTTGAGACACAAGGTCTATGCAATGTGGAAAAGGCCAAGGGGAGTCTACCAGAAGCTTATAGGTCCTTTCTAAAATACTCAGTGTGTCCAGGTCTAGGGGAGCATATGCTGTCCAAATGGCCAGCTGTCATGCCTGAGCATTTTCACCTGAAGTGGAGGATGTTATCAACCCTGTGTAAGCTCTGCCACTGTCCAATATAGAGCTTACTCAGAGTTTTGACTTCTACCTCTCAGGTCCTTTCTAAAATATCCAGTTGTTCCTGGTCTGGGGAGCATATGACTACCTCTCATGATGCCTACACAGCCAGTGGTCAGGCAAGAACATTGTTTCCTGGAGAAAAGGAGACATTTCCAAAATACTAGTGTTTCCAGGTGTATGGGGGGCATGTGATGTCCTCCCGTGATACCTAAGGGACCAGTTGTCAACCCAGAGCATTGTCACTTGAAAAGGAGTACAATGTGAACTTTGTGTAAGCTCTGCCCCTATGCAACATAGAGCTTACACAGAATTTGGACACCCACCTAAAATACCTGTAGTTTATAGGTCTGGAGGACCAAATGAACCCCTCTCATGATGCCTAGGCAGCAAACCGTCAGGCCAGAAAATTGTCACTTGAATAAGGCAGCATCATCAACCCTGCCTGTGTAAACTCTGCCCCCCTTGTCCAACATGGAGCTTACACAGGGTTTTGACTGGTTCCTGGTCTGGGAGAGCATATGACTGCCTCCCATGATGCCTGCAGAGCTAGTGGTCAGGCAAGAACATTGTCACCTGGAGAAAACACCATAATCTCTGTTTAAGCTCTGCACCGTCCAATATGGAGCTTACACAGTGTTTGGACGCCCATCTTTCAGGGACCTTTCCAAATTACTAGTGCTTCCAGGTCTAGGGGGGCATATGATGTCCTCCCGTGAAACCTAAGTGACCAGTTGTCAACCCAGACCATTGTCACTTGAAAAGGAGTACATTGCGAAATTTGTGTTCAACATGGAGCTTACACAGAATTTGGAAACCCACCTCTCAGGGCTTTTCAAAAGGTTCCAGGTCTGGAGGAGCATATGAACCCCTCTCATGATGCCTAAGCAGTAAGCAGCAAAGGCCAGAACATTATCACCTAAATAAGACAGCATCATCAACCCTGCCTGTGTTAGCTCTGCCCCTCCCCTCCAACATGGAGCTTACACAGGGTTTTGACTCCCATCTCTCGGGGCTAATCTAAACTATCCGTATGTTCCAGGTCTAGGGGGAACATATTACCTCTTCCCATGATGTCTACGAGGCTAGTCCTCAGAAGTCCAGACACATGGTGTACACAGCTCAGGCAAATCAATGAAACAATTGCCAGATGTGGGTGCTCACCTCGGCTTTGAGTTTATGTCTGGCTGGATGATCAATAAACATCTTTCAAGAATTTGACTGAGCCTGTGGTGTGCCACCATTTTTTGTTTTTTCCTGTAAAGCTAGCCCTCAAGCCAGAACATTTTCACTTGAAATGGAGGACGCCATCAACCCTGTGTAATCTCTGCCACATTTCAACATGAAGCTTACACAGGGTTTGGACTCCCACTTCCAACGAAGGAATGAAGCTGCAGGAAGAGTAGAGGAGGTGATTATGGCACAGTGACAACGTTTCTTTAAATCAGAGGTACTCTTTGACCAGTATGTAACCTCGCAAGACCAGCCGCCAGTGAGAGTCTACAGTTCAGTTCCATTCAGCATAGGTATTTCAGCTCTACAGTACTTTCACCATTTATACTTTTTGTACATTGTATTTTTCCGAACCAAGATAAAAAAGAGAAATTATATTAAAATGTGTTACATGCACATTAAGGTCACACAGGTTGGACACACCAGAGTTAAATCATTCAAAGGTAGCTTAGAAAATGCACATCTAATGCAATAAGCCGCATACTATTATTCCCATTAACGGCGGCATTTGAGTTAACACATTGAGGGAGAAGAGGGATCAAACGCTTGGCCCGCTCTGCCAGCTCTCCTCTGAAGTTAGCTATTAAAATTCATAGCTGGGGTGGCATTATCATGTTCATTTTGTGTCATCCTGGGAAAAAGAGTCACTGCTAGGGCTATTCCAGCTATTAATTCATGAACACTGGGGGGAAGCAACCGTTCTGCCTCGCCCGTAGAGGCCAATCGCCTTCTTCCTTTCACTGTCCAGCTGCCAACGGAAAAATTAAAGCTGGCACGAGATTTGTTGGTGTGCAGGCAAGGTGTATGCTATGGTCATGTACATAAATGTGTTCAGATAAACTAAACACTGCAAAGTGCATAGAATTTTATGATCGGCAAGTCATGGACATCAACATCTTAGACATCTCCATATGATACAGGTCAGCTGCGCTGGTATTTGTTTATTAACGTGCATTGCGTTAAGATTCAGATAGGGCTAGCAACAAATGGCAACATTTTTGGAACTTTTTTTTTTTAATGCTGTACACCACAACTCATCATGTGCGCTGTGGTGTTTTTTCGAAAAAAAAAAAAAAAATTAAAAATTGAACATACTGTATGTGCAACTTTGTGGAGGACATGGCTGGGATGTCTCTGTCACAAAAGCTGTGCACAGTGATGATCGCTGGAACAGGGAGGGAGGTAAGCATTAGACCTAACAGGCTGTACTTAGGTGTGGAGGATTAATTATGGGACAGTTGTACTAAGTGCAGTTCTCCTTAAATCTGAACTCCAACCAAACAATCAAATACATACATTGGAGTTGTTTTAGCAGCCAATGGATTTATATTTCTGTCCATCCAGTCCTGAGAGTTTCAGTGCTCTGCCACACAGCGCTGCCCCTCCCTCTTTCATTGCTTTAGGTCACACAAATGTCATAATTTTCCCCATAACTCCAAATAACACTAAAATTACAGCAAAACACAAAATGCGCTTTTGGGTGCCATTCATCCTTAATGGCACCCCAACGCGGTGCACTTTTGCCATGATTGTCACGCAATTTTTTGGTCCTTGAGTTTCTTGCCGCAACAGGCACGCAATTCAAATTAATGGACTGCCCTTTGGAAACTCATGTGAGTAGCTATAAAAAAAAAATCATGCGCAGAAACGCGCAATCCTGCTATGCAAACTGTGAATTGGACCTTACAGGGAATACCCCAGAATTGAACGCTTTGAGTAAGCTTGCTGAGCTACAGAAAATGTTCCACTGAATCTATTGCTGGCAAGAGACTAGGACTTTTTCCCTATGGGCCAAAATTGGGGGTGCACACAGTCACTAACTTCCAACAGAAGGGTCAACTAATTACAAGGCCTTCTTCAGTGAGGGAGACACAAACTCACACCACCATAGGACAGCTGGACACTTCTTCTTCAACTTCCTTCTGGTGCTCTACAGTGAGCCTCTGCAGACCCAAATGAACTCCATGACCAGGACTGGATCCAGGAACTCTACACCTCCTGCCTCAGGCCCCAGACTATTTATGGGCTCATCTGACACATTCTGGGCACACCTCCCCAGGGATTGGTTGGAGTTCCTTAAATATTCAGGTTGCATACTCTGTGCTTCCTCCCACTATAGTTATAGAATCATCTAGAATACAGGCAGAATCAGTCAGAGCAGCCTGTGAGACACCAAGCAGACCTGAATAATTGACCCCAGCTCCACTGATTACAGAGGAGTTAACTAAATTTACCTAACAATCTGCACTACTCTAGGAGGGTGCTACAATAGTAAAACATATACAGTATATAATTGAAAAATTAAATTATTAAACTAATATTATTATTGTTGTTATTATTCTTTAAATAATAATAATAATAATAAAAAAGTTACATAGTTGGCTAGCTTTAATAAAGACACCAGTCCATCCAGTCCAACCTGTGTGTGAACAGTAATAAACCCTTTGTAATTTATAGTTAAACTGCTTCTCCTCCAGCTTCATTGAATGGCCTTGTATCTTGTTAAACTAATTGATACTGATTTTTGTATATCGTGATCTTGTCACCTCTTAGGCATCTCTTCTCCAGTAAAAATAAGTTTCATGATTGCAGATATTCCTCAAAACTGAGATCCCCCAGCCCCCTTATTAGTTAGTTGCCCTTCTCTGGACAACCTCCAGTTCCAGGACACCCTTCCTGAGGACTGGTGACCAGAACTGGATGGCATACTCAAGATGTGGATGAGCCAGAGTTTTGCAAAGTGGTAGAATTATAGTTTTATCTCTGGAGTAAATACCCTTGTAAATGCATGCCAACAATCCACTGACCTTACTTGCTGCAGCTTCCCATTGTATGCTATTGCTGAGTCTGTCATCATCTAGGACCCCCCCAGGTCCTTTTCCATCCTTGATTCCTCCAGAAGTTCTCCCTCTATCTACTAAATGCATTTCTTTACTTTCCCACATTGAACCTCATTTGCCATGTAGTAACCCACCTCTCTAATTGATCAAGGTCCTCCTGTCGAGTTGCCATATACTGCTGTGAGGTTATTACCCTCTAAAGCTTTGTATCATCAGAAAATACTGGAATGTAACTATTTAAACCCACCTCTATGTTGTTTATGAACATTAAACAGAATTGGTCCCAGGACAGGCCTTGGGGCATCCTACTCACAACTCCAGAGCATTCAGAAGCTACACTATCTATCATCACCCTTTGGATGCGTTCATTTAACCAGTTTTCTATCCGGGTACACACACTATCTTCAATACCAAAATACTTTAATTTGTAAACTAGGCATCTATGTAATACCATATCAAATGCTTTAGCGAAATTTAGATGCACTACATCCACAGGGCTTCCTCTAGCCAGATTACAGCTCATTTCCAGGCAAGAACGAACTTTCATAATGCCATGCTGAGTACTACTAATGATACTATTTTCATCAGCAAATATAATCTCTTATTATCCCCTCCAATAGTTTACAAACTATTGATGTTAGGCTGACTATCATGTAGTTTCCAGGTATGGAATGGTATGGTATTGGAATAATATTACTTTTTCACTAATCGGTACCGTTCCGGTCAGTAAGCTTTACTTAGCCATAATGGTTTATCAATGACCTAGCTAAGTTCTTGCGTGTAAGCCATCTGGTCCCAGTGATTAGTTTGCATTAAGTTTTTCGAGTCCATGCCGCCACCCTCCCTATCCATGTGCCCGGCCTCTTTAAGATGCTGGGCGCATGAATTCCTATGGCGGGCATGGGCAGGGGTGTGTTTTTTGAAGCAGTCTTTGTCAATTTTCCTATCGCACTCCTTCCTGGCAAGTAGGTTCTTATGTTGGTGGGTGCTGCAACGAAAACCAGCTGGGTCCTGGAAATGTCTTTCAAGTGTACATATTCGTCAGCACACCGTGGATCCTTGTCCAAAGCTTTCTTTATTGAAGAGATCACATCACATTTTCTGTGATGTGATCTCTTCAATAAAGAAAGCTTTGGACAAGGATCCACGGTGTGCTGACGAATATGTACACTTGTTTTTTGAAGCACTGATTAGAGGCAGGGGCTCTAATAGGCTTCAAAATAGGGTGGGCTCGGGGAGCAGAGCATTGCGTCCGGAACCCACCTAGGTGTGTTGCAACAGCAAATGAATATTCGTTGTTGCAACACTGATCCTCCTCCCGGTCAATTGGGAAGCAGGTCTGATACCTGTCACCTGATTGGCTGAAAGGACAGGCTAAGCTATTGGACGCCTAGAGAAGAAGGGAGGAGCCCGTCCGCCATCCATAGAAGCCCACTGCCGCAGGAGCCTGCAACCTGCCGAAGCCTGCCGCAGCTCGAAGCCCGCAGCCCGCCGCTGCCATCGGAGGCCGCAACCTGCCCGACGGGGCCCTCTGGGGTAAGTGTGTATGTGGGGGGGGGGGGGAGATGCCACTGACCACCGGAAGGGGTGTTGTTTGCCACCGCCCCCTAAATAAAAAACATTGGCCGCCACTGGTTCTGTCTTATCTAGACTGTTATACCCTTCTTCTTCCTTAGTAAAAATTGAGAAGAATGTATTTAATACAGTTGTCCTCTCCTTATCGATAGTAACCATCTTCCCCTGATTATCCTTGATTAAGCCAATATCCTCCACTATGTGTCTCTCTTGGTCTCTTTTCGCTGCCCTGATTGAGCTCTTACACTTATAATAATAACAATATTATTAAAAATTATCATAATACATTTAGGTTAATAAATATTTATATTAAATAAAGATTAAATGAATAAAAAATAAAATAAATAATGATTAAATAATAAATTGATTAACCACTTGCCGACCCACCGCAGTACATATACTGCGGCAGGGCGGCTCGTACAGGCACCTGTATGTTGGGGCCTTCTCTCAGTTCCAAGCGCACATGCACACACCTGGAAACTGAGCTGTCAAGCCAATCAGAAGGTTCTGCCCATTGATTTATGGCATGGACCCACTGATTGGCTGAGCAAATGACAGAAGAGAGCCTCTGTCTCTATAGACAGCAGCGATGTGACATTTTTTTCTCCCTACAAAGCATGGAGTAAATACCAGCACATTGCTTAATAAAAACAGCACACAATACACACAGTAAACATTGTTAGGCACATATTTAACCCCTGTAACTTTATTGAATGAAGGTGGGACAAGAGGTATCATCATCTGGAGTGTCATGAGAAGCCCTGACCAATCAACAATCTGGATTGGTAGGAGGCAGGCCTTCTCATATACTCAGGGCTGGGTCAGGCTGGGAGGAGTCGTTGGAGGTGGAAGTGGGAAGATGTAGCAGAGGTGCTGTGGAGGCCTCTACACGGGAGGGAGCCCCCAGTCTGGGGGGGGGTGACCTTGAGGCCTGGAGGTTTGGGTGCAGCCAGGAGTGGAGGTGATTCCTGGAGTCGCACAAGGGAACAAGAGAGCAACAGAGGTGCTACTGAGACACTTTACAGAGTCCACTGGAGTCGGTGAGTGACAGACCCTGGGAGCGGGAAGAGAAAGTGCTGGAGCAGGCTGGGAGAGGAATAGTGGACAGTCTGTGGAAGCCTTCAGAGTCAGTCAGGGGAAGGAGTGTCACCGTGAGGAAAGCAGGTTGGTGGGACCTGGAAGAGGGATGGGCTGGAGGTTGAAGTCCATCAAAAGCCCAGCTAGCACCCAAGTACTTTGCTACATATTCGGGGGCCCGTGATCCCCGGCCTGTAATGGGTGGTCCTGAGGACCTGCTGACAGTGTGTAGGCCTCACCATGTGCTAGCTGCGGTGAAGAGAAAGGAGTAAAAAAGCTTGATACATTTCCTTTCATGCTGGAAACCAAGTGATGTGCTGGAGAGAAGTGAAGGAGCAATAGTCTGCAAGTATAGTGGAGAGAGAGAACAGTGAGGAGAAATGGTCAGCAAGCTGAGTTCTGGAGAGAGTTGTGAGGAGTAACAGTCTGCAGAGCAAGTGTGCATATACAGGACTGTATATGGAAGTCGTGTACAATAATTTCTGGGGCATCCCACAGTCACCCCTTTTCCCCATCTTAGTTATTTTCCTTAAATAAAACAACAAAAACAAGAGCCGGCCTGGTCAGTGTCTACGGATGTGTGATATATGGTGCGATTGAGGGCAGCTACCAGATGAACCACAACTAATGCTACTCCCAAGGGAGCACATGGCTACATAAATAAAAATTCCAATATGTAATAACGTAATTAAATAAATATTTACATTAAATAATTATTCTCCAAAAAAAATCCATACACATCCACTACTTAATGACCCTGTAATCTATTCTTCATTAAATTGTTTCTTACTCAGGGGCAGGGGCAGGAGAGGGTGGCTACATTCCTACATGCAGTGGGACCCTGGAGAACGGACGTAGCCACCCTCTAACAGGAGGATGGATCCAAGCAGCAAAAAAAAAAAAAAAGTATTTGGAGATATGGAGGAGGCTGAGAGCAATAGAAGGGACTTTTCTGAGTTAAGAAATGTATGATTGAATAGAATTTCTGTCTTTTTATACCAGAGTTTAGTGTCACTTTAAACCCTTGAGGTCCCCGGCACTGCGCACGGCTTGGGCACAGCGAATGGAAAATCATCTTGATGACAGGCACACACATCGGGACTTTGAAAAGCTTTTGTTTGTTGTCTTTTTATCTGCCGTTCAACCGCAGCAATGACGGATCTGTCTCTGAGAACAGGAAAAATGCAAAGATAAGTGAAGCACAATAGTACGGCAAGGATAATCTCCGGGCCCCGGGACTGGAATTCCGATTTCGGCTTTGTACTGATTATAAAACATTTTTAAAAAATGTGCTGCTCAATGAGGAATAATGGAACATCATAAAAAAAATCAAAAAAATCGACAGGCTCTCCCTGATGATTAAAAGGCGCTATTGTTTGCCGCTGGATCATTCAACGGCCGTATCGGCTGTGACGGCGAGTGAGCCAATTTCTCTGTGATTAAACTATCATTTTGGATGAAAGAAATATAAATCTTTGAAATAGCGATCTTGTGTTGCTGCACGCTTAAAGTGGACCAGTCACAGAACTGTGAGCATAGGCGTGCGCACATAAGGTGGCAGGTATGCCTGGGCATACCCTAATCACCCTGTACTGTGCAGATTACCCCTGCTGCCTGGTTGCAGAGAAAGGGACGGGGGAATCTCTGTCCTCAGTCTCTTTCTCTGTCTCAAAAGTGAGACATCAGAGGTCTGTTTAGACCCCTGATATTTCATCAAAGGCCCCAGCAGGGCTCCTAAATAAAATTGTAAAAAAATTATAAAATATAATATTGTAAAAAATAATAAAAAAACGAAATTGTAAAAAAAATAAAATAAAATTAAAATAAACTACTGACACCGATCTCTGCCCTTCTGACATATATACACACACATTCATGTTTGTTTGCGCTTTGTGGTGCACACCCTAATGCAGTGATAGGCAACCTGCGACCCTCTAGCTGTTGTGGAACTACATTTCCCATGAGGCATTGCAAGGCTGGCAGTTACAATTACTCCCAGAGGCATGATGGGACTCGTAGTTCTGCAACAGCTGGAGGGCCGCACGTTGCCTACCCCTGCCCTAATGTAATAGGCTGCGCACACCTATGACTGTGAGCGCTACGAATACTATGAGAGTGGAAGTCTAAATACAAGAGTCATGTGTATTTTTACTGGAATTTTGGTGCACTTTGTGTATTTCTTCCAGATCTGTGCAGTAATCCAGTGTGAGACTTTCCCTCTGTGCTGTAATAAAGACCGCTCACTGCTGCTCTCTCTCCTTGTGCAGGGTGATTGGTCTTGTTTCCCCCTTTTCTGTCTTTTTCTGTAGTGGGTGGAGCCTTCTGGGTCCCTCCCACAGCTCTGTTCTCTGCACAGGCTAGGTGCAGCACCATGATGAGGTCACTGCTACTTTTACAGGGTGATATCTAGATTTGCAAAGGCATTTGTTGCACACAAAGTAGGTTTGTATCATTTGTGACTCATAAAGTTATCTTTCCTACCTTCTTTATCATCTTTCCAATAATGATAACAATGTTGCCACATATTAAAATGTGTCAGCTAAAAAGCCAATGTTTAAGAAGCACTCTAAATTAAGTTATAGCACAGGACAAAGTAAGTACATAATTAAGGGGGGTATTTACAAGACCATTGTAAGGAGTATATTTAGGTCTTTGTGCCTGGAGTGTCAGGAAAGCAGGTGGTTTTTCACATGTTCTCAACATGCAAAAATGTGAACTTAGCCTTAGGGCAGCCCATTCAGTTCAATAGGGCGCTCTATGCAAAAGAAACGCCTCACCCAATTTTAACCACTTCCCAGTTCTTTCCTAACTGTAAAATTCACTTTTTTTTGCTAGAAAATTACTCAGAACCCCCAAGCATTATATACATTTTTTAAGCAGAGGCCCTACAGAATAAAATGGTGGATGTTGCAATTTTTCATGTCACATGGATTTTACGCAGCAATTCTTCAAACGCATTTTTTTGGAAATAATGCACTCAATTTTAGCGCAAAAAAAAAACAATATACAACCCAATTTTTGGTAAAATATAAAAGATGATGTTACGCAGAGTAAATAGATATCAAATATGTCATACTTTAAAATTGTGCATGCTTGTGGAATGGCGCCAAACTAGATTATTTAAAAACCTCCATAGGCAACGCTTTAAAAATTTTTACAGGTTACCAGTTTAGAGTTAGAGGAGGTCTAGCACTGGAATAATTCCTCTTGCTATAAAATTCATGACGATACCTCACGTGTGGTGCGAACACCGTATACATTTGCGGGCGCAACCTATGTATGCGTTCATTTCTGTGTGAAAGCATGGGGGGATGGGGGCACTTTACATTTTTTATTATTATTATTTATTTTCTTTTTTTCTTTTTCTTTTTACACTGTCTCTTTAATTTGTTTTTTTTAATCACTTTTATTCCTATCACAAAAAATGTAAATATCCCTTGTGATAGAAATAAAGCACGAGAGGTCCTCTTTATGGAGATATATGGGGTCTATAAGTCCCCACATCTCTCCTCTACCTTGAAAAGCATCCATCCTCCTCTAACCTAAAAGCATGAGATAAAAAAAAACCAAAAAAAAAACCACTGATTTCTGCTTTCCAAAAAAAAAAAAAAATGGCGTTGTTTACATCACCCAGAACTGGAAGTGACCTCATGATGGGCAGGAAATGGTTAAAAATCGTGGTGCACCAAAACATGCAGTACTTCGGCGCCATGCATTTTGGCACGCACGTTAGCAAGATGCCTGGGGGTTCCTTTAAGAATAAATGGCACTAACGCAGATCTGCAACAGGGCGGCACGGTTTTTGTACGCTGCAGAAAATCGTGCGATTTTGTGTGCATTTTCACAACGCACAGTTGTGAATGAAGCCTAAAAACAGAGCTTGTTTGTCTGTGTTCAGATATATGTTGCCCTGTCTGTGTAATGTTGGCCACAAATACTTTATTCTTATTATCCGATGTGCGATTCAATCTAAACCAATGTTCCTGCAAACAAGAACAGCCATAACTTCCCTTCTAGTCAGATGCAATCAAATTGAGTTGATCGGTCAGGGTGGAATATTAATGATCGGTTTCGGCAACAATCAGGCACTGTGTTCAAAAATATGATCATATTTTGATTGATCAGATTATGAGATGTTATGGTGGAAACAGATGCAATTGTAAGTTACAATTCTATCTTAACCATCAATTGAAATCCAGTTCTCCATGTCTGCCATATCAATTAAATGGGTTGTCAACTAGTGGTCATTTCTTCCTATCAGAAAAGGTCGACCAGAAAGGAAATCGATCAATTATTGAAGCGTGTAAGGCCCCCCATGGTGTTACATAGTTACATAGTCAGCGAGGTTGAAAAAAGACACAAGTCCAACCTATGTGTGTGGTTTTTATGTCAGTTTTACGTTGTATATCCCTCAATGTTATGGTCCCTTAGGTGTGCATCTAATAGTTTTTTGAAATTATCTATACTTCCAGCAGAAACTACTGCTTGTGGAAGAGAATTCCACATCCTCACTGCTCTTACCGTAAAGAAACCTCTATGCATTTTAAGGTTAAACCGCCTTTCTTCTATTTTTAGTGAATGGCTGCGTGCCTTTGTGCGCTCCCTTGCGCGGAATAGTTTTTTCCCTATTGTGGGGTCACCAATACAGTATTTGTACATTGAAATGATATCCCCTCCCAAGCGTCTCTTCTCCAGAGAGAATAAGTTCAGTGTTTGTAATCGTTCCTCATAACTAAGGTCCTCCAATCCCTTAATTAGCTTTGTTGCCCTTCTCTGAACCCTTTTCAATACCAGGACATCCTTCCTGAGGACCGGTGCCCAGAACTGGACGGCATACTCCAGGTGTGGCCTCACCAGAGACTTTTATAATGGGAGAATTATTGATTTATCCCTCGAGTTGATCCCTTTCTTGATGCATGCCAACACTTTGTTAGCTTTGCTTGCAGCAGCCTGGCATTGCATGCCAGGGCTGAGCCTGTTCTCTACTAGGACCCCTAGGTCTTTTTCCATCCTAGATTCCCCCAGAGGCTCTCCCCCTAGAGAGTAGTTTGGGTTCTCATATTCTTGGTACCCAAATGCATTATCTTACATTTTTCTACGTTAAACCTCATTTGCCACTTGTCTGCCCACCCCATTCATTTATTCAGATCTTCTTGCAAGGTTTCCACACCATGTGGAGAATTTATTGCTCTGTTTAGCTTGGTAGATACTGAGATTGAGCTGTTCACCCCGTCCTCCAAATCGTTTATGAATAAATTGAATAGGATTGGTCCCGGGACAGAACCTTGGGGAACCCCACTTTTTACACCAGACCATTCTGAGTACTCCCCATTTATCACCACCCTCTGGACTCTCCCCTGTAGCCAGTTTTCAATCCAGGTGCTCACCCTTTTATCCATGGTGTTGATGTGCCAGGATTGTGTTATGTTACTTACCACATCGTTGAGCATGATGCTATTTATACTCCGGATATTATACAACGTGTGCCCACTTTATTCACTACGGCACTCAGTCATTGGCACTTAAGAGCTCTCCAGCAGTTATCAATGGTAGTAAGTATCGAGGAGTATCAGTCACTCAGGGGGACAAGTGCTGCCAACAGATTGCAGTCTCTGGGGCTGGGATACATCTTCAGACACTTTGCCATTCGGAAACCAGTACAGAGAAAAATAGGAAAATTAACCATGAACGGACCATATAGCCATAGGAAGACTACAAAGATTGCACAGACTTCATGTTCAATACTTCCCATCCAGGGTTTGCAACAGTGCATCCCTTTTTGTCTGTAATTTGAGATTTGAGAACTCCGGCTTGTATAGCAGTAGAGGAATTTCCAAACACACCTCCTCAACTACCTCTCACATACTGAAAGCTTTTTTATAATTGTAGCGCCCCCTGGGTCTTCTAAAGGCAGGGTGAATCCTCCAGAGGCAGCGAATGAGCTAGCAGGGATGAGTCCATAGCTATAATGGGGAGTTTTGAACAGAAATTGAGCGCCAGTCACGGTTGATCTTTTCAAAGTTCGAATGTTGAACTTTGATGAAGGTAGTTGGAGAGAGGGTTAGGGGTTCTATGCATTACGACAAAAAGTCTTCTGTGTGCAGCAGCCCCCCTCGGCCCCCCCCCCCCCCAATACTTACCTGAGGTCCCTTTTTGTCCAGCGATGTCCATGAGCGTCTCAGCTGGGAGCTGTGACTTGGTCCGGGTGCCCCCATAGCAAGCTGCTTGCTGTGGGGATGCGCAACAGGAGGGAGGGACCAAAAGCACCAAAGAGGGACCCGAGAAGAAGGGGATCCGGTCTGCCCTGTGCAAATCCTATGCAACAGAGCAGGAAAGTATAGCATATTTATTATTTTTATAGAAAAAAAAAATAGACTGTACAAGCACTTTAAGCCAACCTGGCGATACTGCAAACATGGTTTCGGATGTAGAACAAGACCCAGCTTCACAGTGTCAGAACCTTTAAGCCGACAGGCAACACTGTAAGCACATTTTTAGATTCTGGTGTGTCCTCCAAGCAAGTTACCAGGCCCTTCTGAGAGACCAACTTTGGCTCTCTCCAGCAAGGGTCCTCCCCTGAGTCTCCTCACCTTCGCTTGGCTTCTTCCACATAGGGCAAGACAGCCTAAGGACCACCTCAGAATTAGTAGGCCTCAGACAAACTTCTGAGCCTACACACAGAGCTCACTTCAGCAGCACCTCCCCAGGCCAGAGGTCTGAAGCAAAAGAGTGAGCACATGGCCCACCCCAAAATCATTTTGCCTTTCTAACACTGAACCGCCAATCAGGAAGCACCGTTATATTACCACTTTCCTGACGGGGAGAAGACAGGCAATCCTGTTGGATGCCTTTCTCGGAGGAGGAGGGGGATGCACGGCCGAAGCCAAGCCGCTCCCCACTCCCTGCACACCGCTCAACGGACACCGCTGACCACTCACCGGACACCACTCCCCATTCACTGGACACTCCCCACCCGCTCCTAGATGGGGTAAGTGAGAGACTTTGATGTCCCAACTGCTCTGGGGGGGGGGTACTGTAAGGAAGCTATTGTGGTCTCTGGAAGCCTGTGCACGGGCACACGTAGCATGTGCACACACCTGTGCATGTGTGCGCCTGTGCGCATTTGCATTGGCGCCAAACGGCCCATTTAAGCTGACTGGCCCCTGTAGCCGGTGCTGTCCATTCTACAGCATCTGAGTACCTGTGAGCCCCAGTTCTGTTCTTGTTATACTGTTCCTGTTGATCCTTCCTGTTTCCTTGTCCTGACCTGCTGTTATCTGCCTGCAGATCCCTCTTCTGCCTCTCTGTACCTCGATCGCGGGTGGCCGGCGGACATAGACCACAGTTTCACATGCACAGACCACCGTACGCTGTACACCGTATATATACAGTGGCTGTTCAGCAAGTGGTTAAGTTAATTTACTATATTTTCAAAAACTGTACTCAAGCAGATGGCTTTATGGACAAATTGCTGAAGTTTGAAGTTATACCGTCACTGTATTAGTGCAATTGCGGCAGAGAAAATTGAGTACTGTCCGTGACACTTTTTTTACTTCAAACCAGTAATTTCACAATAAATAGATAAGTAATACATGATTATGTTATAACATATAGCATAATAATATATGATTTAGCTTGATTAAAAAAGTACTTTTTCAGCACTAGCAGTTTCTCCTTCTTAATCTGTTCCTTACCGAGTCATTGTAAAATGACGTCGGCAGGAACCCTTTGTCAATCCGGGAGGACGTCATATGATCTCCTTCCCTTTTCGCCGCTACTACGGGCCCCCAGGGGCCCGCAGCGCTGCGATCGCAGATCGATTGTGTCCCTTGGGAGTACCCGAGTACCTGCCACCAGACCATCAGAGTACCCGAGTACCTGTCACCTGCCCATCAGAGTACCCGAGTACCTGTCACCTGCCCATCAGAGTATCTGAGTACCTGTTACCAATCCAGCAAAGTACCCAAGTACCTGTCACCTGCCCATTAGAGTACCCAAGTACCTGTCCCCAGACCATCAGCGTACCAGAGTACCTGTCACCTGCCCACCTGAGTACCCGAGTACCTGTCACCACCCTATCTGAGTACCCGAGTACCTGTCACCTGCCCATCTGAGTACTCGAGTACCTATCACCAGCCCATCGGAGTACCCGAGTACCTGTCACAAGCCCATCAGAGTACCCGAGTACTTGTCACCTGCCCTTCAGATGACCCGAGTACCTGTCACCAACCCATCTGAGTAACGGAGTACCTATCTGCAGCCCATCAGAGTACCCAAGTACCTTTTACCAGTGCATCAGATTACCCGAGTACCTGTCTCCAGCCCATCAAAGTACCCAAGTACCTATCTGCAGCCCATCAGAATACCTGAGTACCTATCTGCAGCCCATCAGAGTACCCGAGTACCTATCTGCAGCCCAAGCCTCATGGAATATACCTCGGGTGTTTGCTTTCCAAAATGGGGTTATTTTGGGGCTAATTCCACTGTCCTGGTGCTCCAGGGCCTTCAAAAGTGTGATAGGTATCAATGAAATTTTACGTGTAATTTATGCTCCTAGAACGCCTGACGGTGCTCCCTGCATGTTCGGCCTCTGTATGTGGCCAGGGAGAGAAAAAGGCTCACACATGTGGTATCGCCATACTCGGGACGAGTAGCAGAATATATTTTGGGGGTTAATTCTTGCTATGTACATGCTATATGTTAGAAATATCTTATAAATTGACCACTTTGTGTAAAAATAAAAGTGTTTTCATTTTTTTTCCACGTTTTTCGAAGACTTGTGAAAAAAAATTAACCATTCAAAAGACTCATAATGCCTCATAGAATATACGTTGGGGTGTTTGCTTTCCAAAATGGGGTAATTTTGTGGGTAATTCCATTGTCCTGGTGCTCCAGGGCCTTCAAAAATGTAATAGGTGGTTAGGAAATTAGATGTGAAATTTCTGCTCCTAGAATGCCTGACGGTGCTCCCTGCATGTTGGACCCCTCTATGTGGCCAGGCTGTGTAAAAGTCTCACACATGTGGTATCGCCATAGTCGGAATGAGTAACAGAATATATTTTGGGGGGTAATTTGTGCTATGTACATGCTATGTGTTAGAAATATCTTATAAATTGACCACTTTGTTTAAAAATAAAAGTGATTTCATTTTCTTTCCACGTTTTTCGAAGACTTGTGGAAAAAAATGAACCATTCAAAAGACTCATAATGCCTCAGAGAATATACGTTGGAGTGTTTGCTTTCCAAAATGGGGTCATTTTGTGGGTAATTCCATTGTCCTGGTTCTCCAGGGCCTTCAAAAGTGTAATAGGTCATTAGGAAATTAGATGTGAAAATTCTGCCCCTAGAATGCATGACGGTGATCCCTGCATGTTGGACCTCTCTATGTGGCCAGGCTGTGAAAAAGTCTCACACATGTGGTATCGCCATACTCGGGGCGAGTAGCAGAATGTATTTTTGGGTGTAATTGGAAGTATGCATATGCTGTGTGTGAGAAATAACTTGTTGTTATGACAATTGTGTGCAAAAAAAATCGTCGGCTGGGCGCGCGCCGCGGCTGGACAAGGCACCGCCAGTAATTTCTTAATTTTCCTAAGAATTGTGGGAAAAAAATACAACTTCAAAAAACTCACCATGCCTCTTACTAAATACATTGGAATGTCTACTTTTCAAAATGGGGTACTTTGGGGGGTATTTGTACTTTCCTGACATCTCAGGGCCTCAAGAACTTAGACAAGCCATCAGTGCATCAGGTGTGATCAATTTTCAATGATTGGCACCATAGATTGTAGACTCTATAACTTTCACACAGACCAAATAATATACACTTATTTGGGTTATTTTTACCATAAATAGGTAGTAGTATAGGTTTTGGCCCAAATTTATGAACAAAAATTACTTATTTGCAAAATTTTATCACAGAAACTAAAAAAAATGTTTTTTTCTCAAAATTTTCGCACTTTTTTCACTCATGTCGCAAAAAATAAAAAACCCAGAGGTTATCAAATACCACCAAAAGAAAGCTCTATTTGTGTGAAAAAATGATAAAAATTTTGTTTGGGTACAGTGTAACACGAGAGAGTAATTGTCATTCAAAGTGTGAGAGCGCTGAAAGCTGAAAATTGGTCTGGGCAGGAAGGGGGTATAAACGTCCTGTATTGAAGTGGTTAACTGTGTAAGAAAAACATGGGATTATGGGTAAATCTTATACCTATAAACCCATGTTATTTCCTTGTAGTTAAAGCGGAATTCTACCCAGTTAAAAGTCAGCAGCTACAAAAAGGGTAGCTGCTGTCTTTTAACAATCGGACACTCCACTGTCCCTCGCTCCAGCGATGCGGTCGCCCGCAGCGTCGCTCTTCTCCCCCTCCCCTCGGCGGCCCCTGCATCAAAAGTGTGGGCATCTGC
Organism: Glandirana rugosa; assembly: GCA_018402905.1. Taxonomy (NCBI): domain Eukaryota; kingdom Metazoa; phylum Chordata; class Amphibia; order Anura; family Ranidae; genus Glandirana; species Glandirana rugosa. The sequence continues at coordinate 753,177 of BLSH010135249.1, forward strand.
CCTCAAAACCGGACGCGCACTGCGCATGCGCGAGTTGCGCTGCGTCTTGTGAATGGGCAGCATATCCCAGAAGATCGCCGAGGGGGGGGGAGGGGAACTTCGTTCCGGAGCCATGGCCCTAGAAGAGGAAGTGGACCTGGGACCCTGTCAAAACAGGGTCCCCGGTCCCCCCCCCCCCCAAAAAAAAAATGACATGCCAATTGTGGCATGTCAGGGAGTCACCTT